>JAEIFT010000494.1:0-194014 GCA_018904225.1 Lordiphosa mommai | reverse complement strand
AAAACAAACTTATTCCCATACGATCTATGTCGTTATTGGGGTCGAAAACGATTTGTAGAACCCATGGGATAGTCTACGATATTTATTAATTTAACCACTTTAAAAAAAAAAGACTTTGGTATAACATAAATATAATTTTTCACCCAACTGTTGAGTACATTGAAAAAAAAAGAAAAAAATATATACAAAAATAAATATTTTTTTCATTTTGTTTCCAAACTCATCATAAAAGCATTAGCGCACATTTTTATTTAAAACATATTCAGTGGTTGCCCAGAGACTTTCACAATGCACTTTCCGCCGGAGAGGGGTGGGGGGATGGGGGGGGCTAAAAAGCACTCATGTGAAAGCCCAAAGGGCAACACTGCAACAAAACAAACGGCAAATGATGAGCAGCAGCAGCAAAAAAAAAATAAGTCTAACAAAAAAAAAAAAAAATGCTGACAAAAAAAACACACACACACATAAAAAATAATATCATGAATGCAATGACTTTTAATGTACAGTTATTGCGCAGCTGTCTGATGTGTGGCACCAACCTCACCAGCGTTTTACGTGTGTGCCCATAACAATATATATGTATTTTTTTAATATTGCATACTTTTTGGCGTTGCTTACACACACAGAGAGAGACACAACCCGAAAGAAGTAAAATAAACGCCACAATGCATTGCATGCCAGGCATGTATCCTTTTTGGCAAGCTTCATTGCCACTTTTGGCAAGGGGCGAGGAGGGGCTAGAGGGGCGCTGTTACTCGCTGCACATACTAATAAGGCTAAGTGGCAATGACAAACACAAATGCAAACACACACACAAACAGGGACACTCGCTCGGTTTGGCGACAAATGTTAGTTCTCACAAACCGAACAAGAAAATTGTCCCCCCCCGCCCCGCAACTGTTGATGACCTCATAAGCATGCGTGTTTATTACTTTTGTGGTTGCGCAAGACGTTTTTCCACCCCGGGTCATTTCTGTGTATTGGAGAAATCGCTTTAATTCCTTTGAATTTATAACGTCATGTGCATACTTATTTATATTGGGTATATAAACATTTTTATGCTCTTTAACTGGTGGACATGTAAGCTCAACTTTGTTATTATTTGAAGCCTCAAAATGACAAAGCAAATGGGGCAATAGAATTTTAAGTTTAAATTCCTAAATTTCAGTAGGTTTATGCAGGCTTTAGCAGAGGTCCTTTTTAAGGTCCTTAGTAGCCAAGTTTAAGGTTCTAATAAATTTTTTGTTAATTAATCAAATTTTATGGATCAAATAAAATTGGTTTGCTCTTTTTTTTACCAAAAGAAATTTATTTCGGTTTAAGTTTTTATACCATTTCGATCAATTCAATTAAAAACAACAACAACTTCATGCTGCAGCGAAACTTTTCGGTTGACCAGGCGTACCTACTGAGTTGTTGTTGTAATTGTTTTTAAAGCCTTTCCGTTTAATGATAGATGAAACGTAAGAGAACAAGTAGCGTTCTAAATTCCCAGAAACAAGACGAAGCTGAGAGCTTACCCACCTAGCTATGAAAGATAATTTTTATCAAAATCCCTGATGAGTCTATTTCAGTCCTCAATGATTAAAAAGAAGTAAAATATTATTTAACTAACAAAACAGAGTTAAAGGTCGGGGTTAAATGATATTCGGATCTCCTATAAGTTCTAGCTCGAATAGGTCGAAAAAGAATCGCAAACGATTAAAAGTACGAATATGTTCGAAAATTATTAAAAATGTGACTCAAAATGAGCATCAAATATGGATTGAAAAAGACTGAAATGACTGAAATAGCCAAAAATACTTAAAAATATGTGTCGAAAATGAGTCGATGCTGAAAAAAAATAATTAAAACACGTGTCAAACCGGACCGAACCGGAACCTATCCGAAGACCGATGAATAGAACAGAACCGACAAAAATGTTAGGTAAGGGACCATATGGTATATACTGAAATTTTCAATATAAATAACAATTTATTATTCGAACATTTTGGTTAATAATGACCGGTTCAACAATGCCCGGAAGAGCTACTTAGTGGGCCAAGAGGCGAAATTAGCAATCCGGCTCGAAGGACCAATTATTTTGGTATGGAGAAATTTGCTATATTAATATAAATTTACTGCTCAACCTGGCCAACAATAAGAAGGAAATACATTCCCAAAAGAGCCACCTGAATTAGTCCGGTGAGGAATGGGTTTAATGGAAGATGGAATAAGCACCGGCTGAAGGACAATTATTGGGTAGGTGAAATTTGCTATATTAATATAAATTTACGCTCAACCTGTAAGAAAAACCCAAAAGAGCCACCTGGTGGGGCGAGAGATGAAATTAGCCATCCGGCTCGAAGGACCAATTATTGAGGTAGGGTGAAATTTGCTATATTGATATAAATTTACTGCTCAACCTGGAATAAGAAGGAAATACATTCCCAAAAGAGCCACCTGGTGGGGCGAGAGATGAAATTAGCCATCCGGCTCGAAGGACCAATTATTGTGGTATGATGAAATCTGCTATATTGACATAAATTTACTGCTCAACTTGGCATAAGAAGGAAATACATTCCCAAAAGAGCCACCTGGTGGGGCGAGAGATGAAATTAGCCATCCGGCTCGAAGGACCAATTATTGTGGTATGGTGAAATTTGCTATATTAATATAAATTTACTGCTCAACCTGGAATAAGAAGGAAATACATTCCCAAAAGAGCCACCTGGTGGGGCGAGAGATGAAATTAGCCATCCGGCTCGAAGGACCAATTATTGTGGTATGGTGAAATTTGCTATATTAATATAAATTTACTGCTCAACCTGGCATAAGAAGGAAATACATTCCCAAAAGAGCCACCTGGTGGGGCGAGAGATGAAATTAGCCATCCGGCTCGAAGGACCAATTATTGAGGTAGGGTGAAATTTGCTATATTGATGACGGTTGAGGCAGGTATTTAATATGCACACTCAAATTCGTAACTTTAGTTTTTATTCTGACCCCAAATCTAGGGTTAAAATACCTTCAGTTTTAGAATTGATTAAAAAAATGATCTTACTTAAGCTGTATTTTCACTTTTCTCATGTGATTTGTAATTATCAATTTGAGAAGTTCTTATGTGTTTAATTTAATGGATAACAATGACCTAATCGTACCTTCCATATATCCTTGAACATCAATGATTTGTAAAAATACCATTGCCCGCTTTTAGGGTTCCATATTAAATTTCATTTGCAGCCCCCACCATTTTCCATCAATGTCAGCAAACTAAATGCAAAAATTTGCCATTGTCATTTTTAAGGCTATTTATAGGCAACTGTCATATAGCAAATTGATGGCTTGCACTTCTCTCTAGTCATTTCTTCACTCAACATTTTTCTACTTCCAAAAGAGTTTTCGTCTTGTTGCTTCGCTTCTGCTGCTTGTCAAGCCATAAAATGTTATCACAAAAAGTATTTTCCAAGTCAGCGCACACACAAAAAGAGTGAGACAGGCAAACTTCAAAGCAAAAGTTGTTGGCAGACGCACACACACACACACACATACGGGGAAAGTTACAAATAGAGTTGCCATAAAATTTCATATGCTTATCACGTGCGTTTCCACCCACAACCGACAGATGGCGCCACATCACAGAGAGAGAAAAAAAAAGAAGTATTATTATTATTGCTGTGCCAGAGAGACTGTACTTTAACTAAAAACTCAATCCATATTTTTTTTGTTATTTTTGGTGTTAACTGTACCAAAACCAAAATATTTTCATTTATTTGGTTGACTATTTTATTGTCATATTTATCAACAATCAGGCAGCCAAAAACAAAGCTTTTCCTCTTGGGCTATTTTTTATCCAAAAATTGACACTGACATTGACGCATTTTCGGTGGGCAAAAAAAGAATGCGAATTTTCGCCCACAAGTGGTGTAGCGATATGTCAGAAATTGGCTCTTCTATGCGAAACTATTGTTTAGAGTTGACATATTGTGTGAAGGGGTTTCACAGAGATAAAAGAGTTGAACCAAATTGACTAGATATTTGAAATGGGCAAGTCTTTAATAGTGTACGTAAAGCTACAAGTGAAAAGGGCAAGCCTTTAATGGTGTACGTAAAGCTACATGTAAAAATAACAAGCCTTAAATAGTGTACATAAAGTTAGAAGTGAAATGGTTATATATAAGCCTAATGAACGAATTTAATTGGTCCTTCGAAGCTGATGACAAAGTTTCAACAACGGGCACTAATTTTGATCAAATTTATACCACATTTATTTCCTTTCTTTGACCTTCTCAAGACGATCTGATAAATCGTCATATTTTTATTTCATTTCCCAAAAACCTGCCAAACAAAACTCAATTAAAATTTGCCTGATAAGTTCCACAACAAAAAAAAAATTAATGCTTTCATTTGTTGGCATTGAAATACACACACACACAGACAGCTAACCATATGTGTGGCATACTTTTGGGCGCCAAATAAAAGTTAACCCAGAAAAGTGTGGGTGGTGGTTATGTGCATTATGAACTCATTTCGCTTGGCATAGTTTACCATTTTCTTTTTGGCAAAAAAAAAAACACAATCAAATTATAAATCGCCAAAAAAAAGCATTAAATTTGATTTTTATGCAAAAGCCTAGGCCAGGTGCTGGTCCGCTGACCCCTCAATCTGCATAATTTGAGCAGACATCTCACAACAAAAAAAAGGTAAGTTGCCCCGTCGGCATTATAAATAGTCCAAGATATTTATTTGTAATGAGCTAAGGGCAAGACCAAACTTAGGGGTTGTCCCTTCTGGTCATTGGCAGTTTGGCCCTCTGAAGGGTAGTTTAGTGACTTTTGTTCGATTAGATGCAACATCTGTTTGGGGTCGAGACTTTGTGTTTTTGGCGCTTAAAAAAAAAACAAGAAAAGAAAACCTCAAAGTTTAGTCTAAGTTATGTTAATGATAGACCTTTTTTGCGGTCGTTTTGGCTTACTTGAAGGTTGATTAAAATTTCCCAGACTTTATGGGGCAATTATTTTGGGTATAATGAAAAAAAAAAATGCTACTTTTTGGTTATTAAATCAATAACTTTTTTTTTTTGTGTTGCCAATCAACGTCAACAAACATCATTTACAACTTTCACTTAATTGAGTTTATTACCCCAAAGTGAAGACAGTTTAGTATCAATAAAAACATGACAAATGAGAAGGAGGAGACTCATTAATGAAACAGGAACATGAAATGAACATGAGTCAACCCAAATTCAAAAAGGCTTTTGGATCACTTAGAGATATGGACCCATTTGAGAACTATTTGAGACAACGGGCTTAGATTTGTACGGAAGGTACCGCTTATCTTGAGATAAGATTAAGCAGTTGTGGTAATGTTCAGTCCGTTTTACTGGTGGAGCTGCACCGTTGCTTGCTAGGGCAAAAAAATGAAATTAGCTATCCGGCTCGAAGGACCAATTATTGTGGTATGATGAAATCTGCTATTTTGATATAATTTTACTGATCAACTTGGAATAAGATGGAAGTTTATAACCGAAAGAACCACCTGAAGGGGCAAAAGAAGAAATTAGATATCCGGCTCGAAGGACCAATTCTTGTGTTATGGTGAAATCAGCTTTAATGATATAAATTTACTGCTCAACAGGGAATAAGATGGAAGTTTATAACCGAAAGAACCACCAGGAGGGGCGAGAGATGAAATTAGCTATCCGCCTCGAAGGACCAATTCTAGTGGTATGGTAAAATCTGCTATATTGATATAAATTTACCGCTTACGATTTTTTGGGTAATTCAAAATTCAATAAGCATTACAATTACAATTTTTTGGGTAATTAAAAAATACAATTACCATTGCATTTACGATTTAAAGGAAAATTAGAAATTTAGTAGGCATTACAATTACAATTTTATGGATATTTAAAAAAGGAATTAAAAAATTAAATTACCAGTATAATTACGATTTTTTGGGTAATTAAAAATGGAATAACCATTACAATTACAATTTTTTTGGGGTAATTAAAAAATACAATTACCATTGCAATTACGATTTTTTGGTACAATTACAATTTTTTGAGTAATTAAAAAATACAATTAAAATTACGATTTTTTTTTTAAATTCGATAGTAATGCCAAATGAAAAAAGCGAGAATTTTTTTTAATTACCCAACAAATTTACGATTTTATGGGTATTTAAAAAGGAATTAAAAAATTAAATTACCAGTATAATTACGATTTTTTTGGGTAATTAAAAATGGAATAAATAATAATTACAATTACAATTTTTTGGGGTAATTAAAAAATACAATTACCATTGCAATTACGATTTTTTTGGGTAATTAAAAATGTAATATCCATTACAATTACAATTTTTTGAGTAATTAAAAAATACAATTACGATTACGACTTTCTTTTTAAATTCGATAGTAATGCCGAATGAACTTTTAATTTCCCAACAAATTGAAGATTTTATGGGTATTTAAAAAGGAATTAAAAAATTAAATTACCAGTATAATTACGATATTTTGGGTAATTAAAAATGGAATAACCATTACAATTACAATTTTTTTGGGGTAATTAAAAAATACAATTACCATTGCAATTACGATATTTTGGGTAATTAAAAATATCCAATATCCATTACAATTACAATTTTTTGAGTAATTAAAAAATACAATTACGATTACGACTTTCTTTTTAAATTCGATAGTAATGCCGAATGAATTTTTAATTACCCAAGAAATTTACGATTTTATGGGTATTTAAAAAGGAATTCAAAAAATTAAATTACCATTATAATAACATTTTTTGGGTAATTAAATATGCAGTACCCATTAAAATTTAATTTTTTTGGGTAATTAAAAATACAATAATTATATTATTAAAAATATTTGGGTATTTAAAGAATTAAAAATTAAATTGTATTGAATAAAAAAAATACATAAATTACGATTTTTTGGGTAATTAAAAATGTAATATCCATTAAATTACATTTTTTGGTAATTAAAAATACAATTACAATTATTTTTAAATCGTAGTAATGCCGAATGAATTTTTAATTACCCAAAAATTTACGATTTTATGGGTATTTAAAAAGGAATTCAAAAATTAAATTACCATTATAATAACGATTTTTTGGGTAATTAAATATGCAGTACCCATTAAAATTTAATTTTTTGGTAATTAAAAAATACAATTACCATTATAATTACGATTTTTGGGTAATTAAAAATTCTGATAGTAATGCCGAATGAATTTTTAATTACCCAAAAATTTACGATTTTCTGGGTATTTAAAAAGGAATTCAAAAAATTAAATTACCATTATAATTACGATTTTTTTGGGTAATTAAATATGCAGTACCCATTAAAATTTAATTTTTTTGGGTAATTAAAAAATACAATTACCATTATAATTACGATTTTTTGGGTAATTAAAAATTCGATAGTAATGCCTATTGAATTTTTAATTACCCAAAAAATTTACGATTTTCTGGGTATTTAAAAGGAATTAAAAAATTAAATTAAACGATTTTTTTGGGTAATTAAAAATGCAGTACCCATTAAAATTTAATTTTTTTGGGTAATTAAAAATATTAAAATTTCAATAAGCATTACAATTTCGATATTTTTGGGTATTTTTAGGGTATTACAATTCCGATTTTTAATTTTAATAACAAATTTTATTTTTATTACGGCCCTAAGTACCGATTTCTCATCTTCTAGCTAGTGCTGTCACCTAAACTTACAAATAAAAAAGTTAATAATAAGTTAATGCTTCGCTAGATTCTAGAAGAAAATAAATTGTAGTAATGAAAAATTAAACAATTTTTTACCCTGAATAAACTACAACTTTAAATTTGATTAAATAAAAATAAAATATATTTCTCAACATTTTCTAAACAATTTGCGAATTGAAAAGTTTGTTGGCAAAGTTTTTCATTTTTGTTTTGATTTTATGTAATCTTTTAGAAATCTTTTCATTTGTGCCTCAAGGTCACTTTCATTCTCCCCTCATTCGCTCCCTCTTCTCTCGCTGCTGTCTTTTGCTTCCATTCTAATACACAAATCCAGGCTCTATCGAGAGAGTTCAGTCATGTGTAAGTCAAATGAATTTGTCATGAGGTTTTTGCTTCTGTTATTGTCGCTGCTTAGGAAACCGAAAAAGTGACATGGGCCACACACCAGCTACAACAACAATAACAACAGCTGAAGCAGAAGAAGACCGACCGACCGACCAGGCACTTGGCAGTTAGGGGGTCGCATTTATAAATATAATGCCAATAAATACCGAAAGGCGTCTTGGGTTGGGCGGAGGGTACAAATATGTATATCGATTGGCAGTTTGTGTCACAGACAGAGACCACCCAAAGTTTTGATTGGCAAATGCCACAGCAGGTGTGTTTGGTGACGCCACAAGGCACTAATGGGCGGCCCACCAAATAAAAGTTTCTAGTTATTTTTAGCAAAAAAAAATCTTGACAGGTGTTTGCTTCGAGGCGACGACGACTTCCGTCTGCCAATTTTTAAGTGCTTAAAAAAAAAAAAAACTCCGCTTAATTATGCAGGCCAAATGTCCAAGAATCAGCAGGAAGCAATTACGTGGGCGTTCTGAAATCGGATAGTGGTTGATTTGGATGGATGAGGGTTGGCGGCGGGGTTGCTTAAGTGACTCATGCAATTTACACATGGAACTGAAATGACGTCACTCTGAAGGATTCAAAAGTCGAGCACAAATCAAAGTCAAGCCAGTTTGCCTTAAAGAAGGTCCAACTAGTGTGACAGAGAAAGAGCGGGTTTAAGAGGGTGCAAAAACAGTTAAACTCCAGCGGAGGGTTGAAGAGTTCCACAGTTGAGTGATGTGTTGAGCCCCAAAGAGCATTTGAGTTGAGTGAGAAAAGGCAAAGGAATTAAAAGAGTAAAGAGTGCTATAGGACTTAAGGGTAAGAGTTATGTGGTGTGTTAAGCGCTCTCTGAAGCTGTTAAACTGATCCAATTAGGGTTTTTGTGAAATAGGGGAAAATTCTTAGTCGAAAAAAAAAACGCAAGTGTTAATTTGTATTAAATTACGTAATCCTTTTTTTAAGTTCAAATTGAAAGCTCAATTATATATTTGACTGAAAGCAAAGCTAAGCAATTTTTCTTTTTTCAATTAGCCTAGTTTTCTGTTCTCAGTTTGTTTAGCATGAATGCTTCTTCTTTCTTCTATAATGCCTACCACCTAACGTAGTGACAAGGGATTCAAATTTGAATTACCATTACGACTGCCAGTTTATTATAAAGGATTTTTGGTATTCGTAATTTTAAGTTGGTATAACAATAAGTCTTTTTTTCAGTATTAATACAATTATTTCATTAATTGTAACTGTTATGTGTAATTATTGAGATATTTTAACTGTTACGTCTAATTTTTGAGTAATTGTTACTGTTTTGTGTAATCATTAAGTAATTGTAACTGTAGCAATTGAGTAATTGTAACTGTAATGTGTAATTCTTGAGTAATTGTAACTGTTATGTGTAATAATTGAGTAATTGTTACTGTAATAATTGAGTAATTGTAACTGTAATGTGTAATTATTGGATAATTGAAACTGTTCTGTGTAATTATTGAGTAATTGTAACTGTTACTGAGTAATTGTAACATAAACGCGTAATTATTGAGTAATTGTAACGTGTAATTATTGATAAATTGTAATTGTTACGTGTAATTATTCAGTAATTGTGACTGTTACATGGAATTATTGTGTAATTGTTACTTTTATGTGTAATTCTTGAGTAATTGTAACTGTAATTAATTATTGAGTAATTGTAACTGTTACGGGAAATTATTCAGTAATTGTGACTGTTACGTGTAATTATTGTGAAATTGTTACTTTCGCGTGTAGTTCTTGAGTAATTGTAACTGTTACGTGTAATTATGTTATTAATTGTAACTGTTACGTGTAATTTTTGAGTAATTGTAACTGTTTTGCTTTATCATTGAGTAATTGTAACGTGTAATTATTGATTAATTGTAATTGTTACGTGTAAATATTCAGTAATTGTAACTGTTCTGTGTAATTATTGAGTAATTGTAACTGTTACGTGTAATTATTAAGTAATTGTAACAGTTACGCGTAATTATTGAGTAATTGTAACGTGTAATTATTGATAAATTGTAATTGTTACGTGTAATTATTCAGTAATTGTGACTGTTAAATGGAATTATTGTGTAATTGTTACTTTTATGTGTAATTATTGAGTAATTGTTACTGTAATTATTGAGTAATTGTAACTGTTACGAGAAATTATTCAGTAATTGTGACTGTTACGTGTAATTATTGTGAAATTGTTACTTTTACGTGTAGTTCTTGAGTAATTGTAACTGTTACATGTAATTATTTTATTAATTGTAACTGTTACGTGTAATTTTTGAGTAATTGCAACTGTTTCGCTTTATCATTGAGTAATTGTAATGTGTAATTATTGAGTAATTGTAACTGTTACGTTTAATTATTGAGTAATTGTAACTGTTACGCGTAATTATTGAGTAATTTTAACTTTTACGTGTAATTATTCAGTAATTGTAACGGTAAATATTGAGCGATTGTAACTTTTATGTGTTATGTTACGTAATTATGGTAATTAATCAGAAATTGTAACTGAAATTATTGAGTAATTGTAACTGTTACGTGTTATTATTGAGTAATTGTAACTGTAACGTGTAATTATTCAGTAATTGTAACTGTTATGTGAAATTATTAAGAAATTGTAACTGTTATGTGTAATTATTGAGTAATTGTCACTTTTACGTGTAATTATTTCATTAATTGTAACTGTTACGTGTAAATGTTACGTCTTTTTATTGAGTAATTGTAACTGTTACGTGCAATTATTGAGTAATTCTAACTGTTACGAATAATTATTGAGTAATTGTAACTGTAACGTGTAATTATTGAGTAATTGTTTCTAAACTATGGAATTATTTATGTATTTGTTGCTAAAAATGTTAAATTTGTAAGTTTTTTATTCCCTTTACCCATTAAATGGGTCAAAAGTATATCATGAAGTTGTGCAAATGTATAAAACAGACCGAAGGTTACATTTCCGACCCTATAAAGTATTTATACTCTTGATCAGTGTCAACAGCTGAGATGATACATACATGTCCGTCTGTTTGTATGAACGCGTCGATCTTAGAGACTATAAGGGGTGAAGCCACGTGCTTTGCCATGGAAATAGGTATATACCATAAGCAGATCAAGTTTGTTTCAAATTTGAATAATTTTCCACACCTTTAAACATATTTACTTAGACCGAATATCGTTCTTTTCTGAAACGCAACATAAGATCGGTTGAAAAACACGGAAGTTTTAGAAGTAAAATGCTTTTCAGCCATCTAAGAGGCAGAGAGGGACCAGCGTCGCGACTGCGGCGTTCTGAAGCGGCTTTGTAAGCGTAAAAAACACACAAAATCAAGGGTACAGCCAAAAACTTTCTAAACTAACAATACAAGAAGCATCAATATAATTAAATATTCAAATAATTCATGAATTTTGTTAAAATTTTAAGACACTTTCGATTTAAAATGAAATAAACTTCAAACTTAT
This sequence comes from Lordiphosa mommai, assembly GCA_018904225.1. Classification (NCBI taxonomy): domain Eukaryota; kingdom Metazoa; phylum Arthropoda; class Insecta; order Diptera; family Drosophilidae; genus Lordiphosa; species Lordiphosa mommai. The sequence goes on along the minus strand of JAEIFT010000494.1, from coordinate 182,458 downwards.
ATAAATTATGAACATTTTTATGCCTAATTTAAGAATTTCCAACAAATTTTGAGATAAAGTCTGTATAACAATCTCTAGGCAAAAAAACTTCCAAGAAAAGCACAACTTTGTTTAAACTTTTCTCTTTGTTAGCTCTTTAATGATTTCAATTTGTTGAATCCAATACACAAGTTAAATGACATTCCGCAATTGTATTCCCCCCTGGAAACTCTATTTAAGGCCTCGACACCAAATCACCAACTTGAGCAACTTCAGCCTCTGGCATCCATTACCGCAGAAAACCACCAAAAAATACGCCACACACATTCAAGTTTAATTAACAAGAAACAAAAACTTTATACAATAAACAGCAAAGTAAACAAGTTTTGTCAGCCTCACGACGATTGACAACAACACATTCCAGAGAAAAAAAAAAAAAGAAGGCAAAAACTTTTACATTATTAAACTTGAACTGGCTGCACAATGTTGACAGCAATTTGACAGCCAAAAGGAAACCCAAACCAGCGAGAACAACAACATTTACACAGCCAAATAAAATAATAATAATAAAAATACAAAAAAAAAAGGCCAAAAGAAATTCCTACAGCAGCTTCAAGTGTCTGTCAAATGGTTGCCAGGACAACAACGGGACACTTGCCAGCCACCCCTTAAGGGGTTGACAATGTCCTGCAATAATCGTGAAAGAAAGAGAAAACAAATTTGTTTATTGTTGACACCGTCATGGCACACGAACACAGTGGCACCTTAACCTCTCTCGCCAAAAAACAAACCTGAGAAGGGTTTAAGGGATATACAGGATACGGGACAGGACGAGAGCCTAGGCGCTGAAGTGTGTCAAAGATTTATGAGCGTGTGCCTTCGTCCTCGATCTCTTATTATTTATCATCTTCTTAGCATGCTAATTGCGCGGCATTCGCTTACGGGACACGTCTTTATATTGCTGAAGCACCCCAAAAAGAAGAAGAACCCGAGTTAGGTGGAACGTGCCGCATATTTCAGGTTTTGCCTTTCACTTGGCTGTTTATTGAATAGCTACGCATTTGGGACACTTTGGTCGAGTGTCTGGCATTCATGCGGGTAATTTATGTAAATTTATTGCGCCTTTATCTGTACGGTTTCAGGCAGGCAAAAAAATAAAAATGTAGGCGCGTGTGACCTGTCAAAATATTTCTATGAATTTGGTTTTCAAAGACATCGATTTAGTCAATTAATAAGGTGACTCGTTGGGCATATAGAATAAGGTGGAAATGGCTGTGCACTTTTTAAGGGCAAGTGAATTAAGGGCGCTAAATTTAAGCAGTTTGCGGAATTTATGAGATTTGATATAAAATAACAAAATCTTTCGAACTTCGGGGTTGGCTTTAAACAAAGTCAAAAATGGTTTTTCCAATATTTTGAATTATGCACAAATTTAAGCAACTTGCGGATATTATAAGATTTGACTCAAAGTAACAAACCTCCACATTTTCCGAACTTCGGGATGGATTTTCCCAAAGTAAACCCTTTTTTCAATAGTTTGTCCTGTGCCTAAATTTAAACATTTTGCGGATATGATGATATTTGACTTGAAATAACAAGGTTATGCTAAAAAACCCTCGAATTTTTCGAACTTGGGGGTGGATTTTCCCCCAAATAATAAATTGTTTTTTAATAATTTGAACTGTGGCCCCATAATCCGATCTTGAGAGTGGAAACCCTATAATTTTTCAACCTTCAGGGTGGAATTAACCAAATTCAAAGGTTTCAGGTTATTCCTTGAACCCATACCCCTAAAACTCCCCAATTTTTTACCTCTTCAAGTGCAGATATTACCAAATCGAAAGTCATGTGACTTATTATTTGGCGTACTTAGTTTACGAAAATAGTTTCATGTTAATTGGATGAGAAACAATTATTTGCTTACAAAAATTTTCGGTATTTTTTCGGTATTTTTTTATTTTTGGTATTTTTTGGAATTTTTGGTATTTTCGATATTTTTATTTTGTTTTTGTTTGTTATTGTTAATTGGTGGTTATTAATTTTTTTTTCGGTATTTTTATTTTTTCGGTATTTGTCGATATTTTTTCGGTAATTTTTCGGTCATTTCTCTTGCGAGATGGATTATACAATTTGGCGTACTTAGTTTACGAAAATAGATTCATGTTAATTGGATGAGAAACAATTATTTGCTTACAAATTTTTTTGGTATTTTTTCGGTATTTTTCGGTATTTTTTCGGTATTTGTCGATATTTTTGTCATTTTTCGGTAATTTCTCTTGCGAGATTTTTGGATTTTAAATGCGTTTTACGAAATGTTCGTTATGGTGAGAACAATTATTTGCTTACAAAATTTTTTGGTATTTTTCGGTATTTTTCGGTATTTTTCGGTATTTGTCGATATTTTTCGGTAATTTTTCGGTAATTTTTCGGTCATTTCTCTTGCGAGATGGATTATACAAAATCGGGGAAATACGTTACCAATTATTTTGAATACTTTGCTTACAAACCGAGTTTCAAGTCGATCGGATAAAAATTATGAAAAAAAATTGGTTCCCTAACGGATATAAATTGCGGAAAGTTTTCGCACAAATTATGCGGAAGTAAAAACTAAAACAAGGCTTGATATTAATTAAATTCTCAGTAGAATTGGCTCGTAAATGTATTATATGGTTCTTAAACCTATAACAACTCAGTAAGCTAGGCAGAATCAAGCGGAAAAATTCCGCAAAAATTTTGCGGAAGTGGAAACTAAAACGTGGTGATATTAAAAAATATTTTAAAATATTTTGTAAATTTAAGTTCTGATATAAATCTACTTTCAAGTGGAATTGAATAGTATAATAATCATATAAGGTTATGTAACTGCTGTAAACGAAAAGTTTTCGCAAAAGTTTTGCGGAAGTGAAAACGAAATCGTGCTGATATTAAAAAATATTCTAAATGTTCTGTGAAATCAACTTCTGATATAAATATAATTTCAAGTGGCCTGATAAAAGGTTCTGTAAATGGGAAGATTTCGCAAAAATTTTGCGGAAGTGGAAACTAAAAAAGTGCTAATATTAAAAAATATTCTAAATGTTCTGTGAAATCAACTTCTGATATAAATATAATTTCAAGTGGCATTAAATAGTTTAAGCCTGATAAAAGGTTCTGTATCAGCTATAAATGGAAGATTTCGCAAAAATTTTGCGGAAGTGGAAACTAAAAAAGTGCTAATATTACAAAATATTCTAAATGTTCTGTGAATTCAACTTCTGATATAAATATAATTTCCAGTGGCATTAAATAGTTTAAGCCTGATATAAGTTTATGTATCTGCTATAAATGGGAAGATTTCGCAAAAATTTTGCGGAAGTGGAAACTAAAAAAGTGCTAATATTACAAAATATTCTAAATGTTCTGTAAATTCAACTTCTGATATAATTATAATTGGAATTGAATAGTATAAGCCTCACATAAGGTTCTATATAACTGCTGTAAATGGAATAAATTTCGCAAAAGGTTTGCGGAAGTGGAAACTTTTTTAGTTTTGATATTAAAAAAATTTGCTAAATGTTTTGTGAATTCAAGTTCTGATATAATTATAATTTAAAGAGGAATTGAAAAGATTAAGCCTGATATAAGGTTATGTAACTGCTGTAAACGAAAAGTTTTCGCTAAAGTTTTGCGGAAGTGGTATTAAAAAATATGCTATACGTTCTGTGAATTCCGTAAAAGCTTTGAGAAAATGTTTTTTGTTCTTAACCCCCTCAAACATTTATTGATCTGTTTCACACAGAGACATTTCCCCTAACCCTCGCCTTTAATTTTATTTATGAATATTGTCGCCCCACTGTTTTTTTTTATAGTATTTGTTTTTATTGTTTTATTTCGCCCTGCTCGAAACTATACTAAACTCAATTACATAATAAAAATTTATGTACAAGACATTTTGGCTATTGATTTTATGTGTTTTTTTCTTTTTTTTTGTGCGTTGTGCTTTTTTTTGGGGTAGTAGATCAAGTTAAATCCCAAATCATTAATACATATAAGCCACTGGCCACTGTTTGACCCTCATTTTCTACATTTCTCATGTAATTCATCTCAATAAAACATGCGAGAAATCCACACAGTAAATCCGACAAACTATAAAAAGAAGGAGGAGGATGAGTCAAAGTTTGTGACCAACGCGTGTCCCATTTGGGTATGTCTTTGCAAATGCAAATAAAAATATATATATATATAGGGTTGATCGGGGTTCAATCGCCAGCTGCTAATTGTGAAACGTGTGAACGACTTTAGTTTGACCTTCGGCGAGTAACTAGACTGAACTTGTTATCACACAAAACACAAAAAGGAATCAAACAAAAACAAGTTTTGTTGGCCCCTTCCTGGGAAACTCATGCCTGATGCCTGATGCTGATGATGGTCAGTGGCAACCCTTGAGATCTCAACTGGACCTTCAAACAAACAAAATATATATTTATAAGCACATTATAATGCATTGTTGTTGCCTGGAGTGTCCTTTGTCACATGCATAGCTCAGCATATTAATGATGCCAGGCAGCAGGAGCAGAAGTTTAGTTTTTCTTGGCACAAAAACCCTTTTTTGGCACACACACACACGCACATAAATTAATTTTCTTGTTCGCTGAGTTCTGGTTGGTTTTTGAGGGAAACGTCCGTTAATGATGATCAGCATAAATTGTTATGGGTTTCTTTTGGACAATATATTATACACAGGAATTTTTATGATTATCAAATTCCTGTTTGGCAAGCCACATTTAATGTTTGCTGCTGACTTGTTTGTTGATTGAGTAAAAGTCTTGAATGTTTATTCAATTACTTACAGCTGTTTGCATTTCAGTTTAGGGTTAAAAGGAAAATATTTGAAGAAAAATTGTTCATTTACCTGCAAAGAGACAGAGAAATATTTGAGGTTAGTTTTGTGATTTTTTTTTTTTTTTTTTTTGGAAAAAGAAAATGTTTATAAAAGGAGAGAATATATATAAACACAACAATCCCTCCATTTTCCTATCTTTGAGGTGGATTTTCCGAAATAACAATTAAAAAAAAAATTTTTTTTTGCTCATAAGCCCCATTAAATCCAATGTTCATTGAAATAGACTCAAATAACACACACCTGGCCGCCATATTCCTAACTAATTGAATGGATTTTTTCGAAATTAATAAGTTTTTTATCATTTATTATGTCCATTAGGCTTATAAAATTGAAATTTAATTGAGATCGACTCAAATTACGCACATCTGCCCCAATTTTCCCACCTTTGGAGTTAATTTTCCCCTAATTGAAGAAATATTTTCCATTTATTTGGCACATAGTATTCCATTTCTTTTCCCCGTAGATCTTTACCAGCCGAGTTTTACATACATCCGTTTAAAGATATGATTTGTCTTTGAATTCTCCCATTTTCCGACCTTGGTGGTGGATTTTCCGAAGTTAAAAATTGTTATTCTTTCATTTATTTTGCCCTTAAGTCCCATAAAAACCGAATTTCATTAAGATCGACCCAAATAACGCAAACTTATCCCCCATTTTCCCAGCTTTGGGGTAGATTTTTCTAAAATAGAAATTTTGTCATCATTTATTAGGTCCATTGGGCTTATAAAATCAGATCGACTCAAATAACATACCCCTGCCTCCATTTTTCTGACCTTTGAAAGGGACTTTCCATAAATTTAATAAATATTTTCCCAATTATCTGGCCCATAGAGCTTACAAGCCGGACCTTCACATATATCGGCATAAAATAACGTGTAACCTCACATTTTCCCACCTTGGAAGTGGATTTTCCCCAGTAAAAATACTTTTTTCATTTATTTCGCCCATAAGGCTTATAAAATACATATTTAATTGAGATCGGCTCAAATATAGCTCCTATCCTCCTATTTTTTTACCTTTGGAGTTGATTTTCTCCAATTTAAAGAAATATATACCCACCACAAATCTCATTTTCCATACTTGCGAATGGCTTTTACGAAGGATAATAAATTTTTAAAAAATTTATTTTGCCCATAAGGCCCATAAATCATTGAAATAGACTCAAATTTAGCACCTATACCCCCACTTTCCGACCTTTGGAGTTGATTTTCTCCAATTTAAAGAAATATATTCCCACCACAAATCTCATTTTCCGACCTTGCGAGTGGATTTTACGAAGGATAATAAATTTTTGAAAAATGTATTTTGCCCATAAGACCCATAAAATCTATAAATCATTGAAATAGACTCAAATTTAGTACCTATACCCCCATTTACCGAACTTTGGAGTTGATTTTCGTCAATTTAAAGAAATATATTCCCACCACAAATCTCCTTTTCCGTCCTTGCGAGTGGATTTTACGAAGGATAATAAATTTTTTTAAAATTTATTTTGCCCATAAGGCCCATAAAATCCATAAATCATTGAGATAGACTCAAATTTTGCACCTATACCCCCATTTTCCGACCATTGGAGTTGATTTTCTTCAATTTAAAGAAATATATTCCCACAACAAATCTCATTTTCCAACCTTGCGAGTGAATTTTACGAAGGATAATAAATTTTTGAAAAATTTATTTTGCCCATAAGGCCCATAAAATCCATAAATCATTGAAATAGACTCAAATTTAGCACCTATACCCCCACTTTCCGACCTTTGGAGTTGATTTTCTCCAATTTAAAGAAATATATTAACACAACAAATCTCATTTTCCGACCTTGCGAGTGGATTTTACGAAGAATATTAAATTTTTTAAAATTTATAAAATCCATAAATCATTGAGATAGACTCAAATTTAGCACCTATAACCTTATTTTGCGACCTTTGGAGTTGATTTTCTTCAATTTAAAGAAATATATTCCCACAACAAATCTCATTTTCCGACCCGAGGATTTTACGAAGGATATTAAATTTTTTAAATTTATTTTGCCCATAAGGCCCATAAAATCCATAAATCATTGAAATAGACTCAAATTTAGCCCTATACCCCATTTTCGACCTTTGGAGTTGATTTTTCAATTTAAAGAAATATTTAAAATATTCACCGGAGTGATTTACGAAGAATATTAAATTTTTAAAATCTATTTTACCCATAAGGCACATAAAATCCATAAATCATTGAAATAGACTCAAAAAACGCCCACAATTTATCGATCTTTGGAGCTAATTTTCCCTAAATTGAAGAAATGTTTTCCCATTAATTTGGGAGTGGACTTTCCGATATTGAAACATTTTTTTATAGAGCTTACAAACCGTATTTAAAATTTTTGGGTTGAGAAAAATATTTTGATCTTGCCCTCCATTTTCCGCACTTGGGGTTGGATTTTCCAAAATCGGTAAAAACACATGTCTGATTATTTCACATACTAAGCTTACAAACGGGATTTTCTTTCAAGTCCATAGGATGCATAAAAATTTCCCCCATATAACATTTTCCAATAATTTCCCTTGGTTTCAGACTTTCTAAATTCGGAAAAACTTCAATCTAATTAGTTCGCCTACAAACCTAGTTTTAAGTCGTTCGGACCATAAAATAAAAACTTCCCCCTAAAAATTATCCTTCCACTTTCAAAATGTAGCCCCTTGTGTATACTTAATTGATTCACTGTAAAAGTTCTTAGCTTCTCATTTATTTAAATTTTTAAGTTACTTTTCTCTTCGGGAAAAATCCCTGTAGAAAGGTACTCCTAGATGGGGCATGCTCAATTTAATTGGTCGCCAGTGTCAATATTTTCATTTCCAAGCCACTTGGCGACGCATTGCTCACTTTAGAATCGCATCACCGCACTGCCTGGCATTGCATATCGACACACACACACACACACAGATATGCAGCATTCGCATCCACCAGATACGAGAGATACTTTGCCCATACATACAGCATAATGATGCGACATTTGCACTCAAGTTGCCGCACTTTGCATGCCGAAGACATTGCAAATTTGTCGCGTCGTCTCCATCCTCTGAAATTCTCTGCCTTGACACGCTTGACAAATTCGCTTGCAATTATTTATAGAGAAGTGCCAACGTCTTGAGTTGAGTTGACTTGACTGGCCCATGAATGAATGAATGAATGCCTGTGTGAGTGTGTGAGTGTTTGAGTGTAGGCATCGCTCCACTTTTTGGGCAATTTAATTATGCAATTTTCAGAGTTATTTTTAAGGCATCATTTTTTTTTTTTTTTTTTTTGGGTTTCGATTTATGTGCCAAGTGTCAGCCTGTCATTGCGTATGTGCAAATGGCAAAAATGTCGACTGAATTTTTGGCAAACATTTTGTACGCTTGTTGGCAATTAGTGTCAACTGCGAGGAGAAGAGAAGGTGGGGCGGGATGACTCACTAACTGGCGGTTAATTAAAAAACTTTTAGCTATTTGTTTAATTTTCATAATTTACCAGAGGCTAACACAGAGATAAAAAGACTGAGCCAAAGGGGCCAGCCAGTTAAGCATAAACTTTTTCTGCTCTCTCTCTCTCTCTCTGCCTTTGTCTGTGATTAAACGACGCAACAAGTTAATTAGCCCGGACATAAGGGACTAGACTCTGGTCAAAGCATACTTTCAGGCTGAAGTTCCACTCATTATTTCAATAATACAACTTTTTTTTTTTTTTGCCTAGTTATTAGAGCAGCTTTTGTATTAAAAATAAAATGTAAAAAAAAGGCACAAAGTGAAACGGCAGCTGCTGCTGCTTCTGATGATGGTGCAATATGCCAATGATTAGCTGGGCTTAGTAATCAGGCAAGCGAATTCCAACCCGTCGGTGCATTGGCCCAAAAATTTTACCCCATCCTTTGTGGCAGCTGCTGTCATTCACCTGTGCTTAGACCAGACACAATCAACAAAATGTACAGCGAAAGAGATAGAGAAAAACATGTGAGGAGGTCCTTTTGCCATTTCGCTGACAATTTTCTCTAAGTATTTTTGGTATGCACAGAGAGAAAAGAAACGAAATTAAAAGAAAATAATGATTGAAGTTAATTTTAATGCGACTTTATTCCTTCTGTGTATGTCAAAAATACTTGGAGACGTTTTCTCATTTTCATGTTTTTGAAATCTAGGTGGATATTTAGAAAAAGGAGAGATTTCTATCAATACAAAACGCTATTTTTGGCGAAGCTACGGGAGATTTTAGATGGCCCATTATGGTTCGCAGTCTGAAAGTAGAGGTTTTAAATCTTTCCAAAACGCTAAAGATCATAAGCGTAGCTCTATTATTGGCAGATCTACGGAAGATTAAAGGTTAGGCATTGTTTTTAAAGCATAAGGTCCTAAAACATTATTCTTCGACCGTAAAATGGACCATTTTGGTACGTAGTCTTAAAGTAGAGGTTTCAATCTATTTAAAACGCTAAAGATCATAAGCGTAGCGCTATTTTTGGCGAAGTATCGGCTGATTTTAGATAAGGAATAGTTTTTGAGTATTATAAGGTCCTAAAACATTATTTTATAAGCCTAAAATGGGCCATTCTGGTACGCAGTATAGAAGTAGAGTTTTCAATCAATCCAAAACGCTTAAGATCATAAGCTTGCCTCTATTTTTAGCACATCTACGGAAGATTATAGGTTAGGCACTGTTTTTTTAAGCATTTTAAGGTCCTAAAACATTATTCTTCGACCGTAAAATATACCATTTTGGTACGTAGTCTTAAAGTAGAGATTTCAATCTATTCTAAACGCTAAAGATCATAAGCGTAGCTCTATTTTTGAAGAAGCTACGACATATTTTAGGTTAAGAATTGTTTTAAAGCATGATAAGATCCTAAAACATTATTTTATGACCGTAAAATGGCCCATTCTGGTATCTAGTCTTAATTAAGAGGTTTGAATCAATCCCAAACCCCAAAGATCTTAAGCGTAGCTCCATTTTTAGCGGAACTACGGCTTATTTGCGATTAGGAATTGCTTTTTTAACCATTATAAGGTTCTGAAACATTCTTTAATGACCGTAAAATGGGCCAATCTGGTACGAAGTCTTAGAGTAGAGGTTTCAATCTATTTAAAACTCTATTTTTGGCGGAGCTAAGGCAGATTTTAGGTTAGGATTAGTTTTTGAGGATTGTAAGGTCCCAAAACATTCTTTAATGAACGTAAAATGGACCATTCTGGTACGTAGTATTGAAGTAGAGTTTTCAATCAATCCAAAACGCTTAAGATCATAAGCGTGGCTCTATTTTTAGCAGACATCTACGGAAGATTATAGGTTAGGCATTGTTTTTTTAAGCATTTTAAGGTCCTAAAACATTATTCTTCGACTGTAAAACGGACCATTCTGGTACGGTATTGAGGTTCCAATCTATTCAAAACCCCAAAGACCATAAGCGTAGCTCAAGTTTTAGCGGAGCTTCGTCAGATTTTAGGTTCGGAATTGTTTTTTAAGCAATATAAGGTCCTAAAACATTATTTCATGACCTTAAAATGGGACATTGTGGTACGTAGTCCAAAAATGAAGGTTCCAATCTATTTAAATTGCCAAAGATCATAAGCGCAGCTCTATTTTTGAAGGAGCTACGGTAGATTTTAGATAAGGATTAGATTTTTAAGCATTATAAGGTCCTAAAACATTATTTTATGATAGTATAATGAGTCCTTCTGGTACGTAGACTTAAAGTAGAGGTTTCAATCTATCCAAAAGGCTAAAGATCATAACCGTAGTTCTTTTTTTTTGGCGGAATTACGGCTGACTTTAGCTTAGGAATTGTTTTTTAAGCATTATAAGGTCCTAAAAAATTATTTTATGACCGTAAAATGGGCCATTCTGGTACGTAGTTTTAAAGAAGAGATTTCAAGAAAATAAAATTTATTTATTTGACCCATAAGGCCTATTTAATCCGATTTTAATTAAGATTAACTCAAATAACGCACCTATGTCCCCCCATTTTCCGACCTCTGAGGTGAATTTTCCCCAAATTCAGGAAAAATATACGAAACTTTACAAATAACGGCTTGAAAAAGACGTGTCGCATTGTTTTTAATATGAAGACACAAGGATAGATATTTTAAAAGTGGACTAAAGGTAGGCAACCTACATTTTCTTAATATCCACCTAGATTTTAAAAAACATGAACATGAGAAAACGACCCTTAGAATCGATTGTCACCAAATTTGGTCCAAAAATCGCTTTTAAATCGCAAAACTTTTGCGTAAACGAAAAGTGAAGCACGATTTTACCAGTTACTTAGGCCTCATTCCAGATGACATAAAAATTCTCTTCGGCACTATTCTTCATATAAATAAGACAGCTTTTCAAAAGCATTCAGCCTTCAGAGCATTTCCAAAATGTTTCTATTCGTATGAAGGATTGTGCCAAAATAAGTTTTCATGTCATCTGGAACGAGGCCTTAAATTGATAAAATGTTAAATGTTTTTCTACGTGTTAAGTCTCTGTCGTCGTCTTTAACTTTACGTCAGAACCTTCTCGTCTTAGATTCTAGACACAAACTGACTATCTTTTGAGTCTTCTTGCTTAAGCAGCTCTGCCATTTCTTTGCTTTTTCTCTCTGTGTAAATTTTCAGTTTTAAACTTTTTCTATTTTTTTTTCTAACTATTTTAAAAGGGTTTTGTAATTAACTGAAATGGCCAGGACAGGTCACACACACACACACACACAAGTCGAGGATTTAGTTTAGTTTATTTTAATTTCATTTAGTTCTACTTACACACACACACACACACTCATAAGCAACAAATTTGTGCTCTCCAGTGGTACTTGACTTTTCAAGCAACCAAAAATGAAGTGCCACGAGTTTAAGTGATTTCATTAAAGAGCTTTATACAAAAATATTTCACTGACCCTGTCCGCTTAGTGTTAGCAACGTCGCTTAACCGGCGGGCTTATTACGTTTTTCAATTAGCAAAATTAAACTCGAAAAAGAAGAAGAACAAAAAGTACACACACACAACACACACACATTTTGGTTGGTTAAAAGCTCTTTTAGAGCTAAGGTTGCCAAATGAGGGAGACACAACTAAAGCAAATCAACAGCAAAATCAACAAAACATGTGGACCAAAGTGAGTGCCGGCACAGTTGAGTGTATTGAATGTTGAAAGTGGGTGAATTGACAACAACATATGTATGTACTTTTAGTCCGTATGTTGGGGGCAGTTGCAAAATGGGTAGCAATACAAATAAAAGTAAATATCAATACTTGGCATATAGAATGGGCAATTTCTTAAAAGAATGTACTGAATTGGGTTTAAAATGAAAAACGTTGACTTTGCACGACTTAATAGAGATAGAGATGAAGGTTGAACTTATTGGACTTAATTTTTTTTCACCAAATTGCTAAGAAGGGCAAGTTTTAATGTGGCTGCTATCCGGCTCGAAGGACCAAATTTTCTGTCGTGGGGTGGCTTGCAGATAATTCCATCTGGCAAAACGATTGACTGTGTAGAAATGGTTGTAGGTCACATTCACAGCTTTTTAGTTCAGTAAACTTATGCTCAAAGCCTTCCTGGACTTAAACTCTGGTGCATAACTATAGCCGCACCCCATTTTTTCAAAGTACGAGTAGTCTGAGAAGGATGAGTAACAATTGGTGTTTAGAAATAAAAAGAAATTCAAGTATAAGTTAAGCAAGAAACAAAACAACATAAACTCTGGTGCATATATATAGCCGCACCCAATTTTTTTAGTATTCGAGAACTCAGAGAGAGAGAGAGCAACAATTGATGAATGCAAATAAAAAGAGAATCAAAAAAATAATGCAAAATTCATCGTTATGTTGAAATTTTCGTTTTATGCTTGGTGCATAACTATAGCCGCACCCAATTTTTTCAAAGTACAAGTAGTCAGAGAAGGATGAGTATCATTTGGTGTTTAGAAATAAAAAGAAATTTAGGTATATGTTAAGCAAGAAACAAAACTACATAAACTCTGGTGCATATATATAGCCGCACCCAATTTTTTCAGTGTTCGAGAACTCCGAGAGAGAGGAAGAGCAACAATTGATGAATGCATATAAAAAGAGAATCAAAAAAATAATGCAAAATTCAACGTTATGTTGAAATTTTCGTTTTATGCTTGGTGCATAGCTATAGCCGCACTTCAAAAACGCCCAACAAACTAAACTAAATTTTTTAGCCAATCAATTTGTTTTGCCCTTCAATAGTGCACATGCCATAGCTTTGTAGTTCTTCTCACAGTCAATTGCACTTTAAATTAAGTCAAATGCCAAACAAAGCGCGACAAAGCGCCTAAAAGTCTGCAAACAATCTGACACACACACACACACGACGACGACTACACAACGCACCATTAAATTTAGCTATCCAGCGAGACATTTTCGGACTCAAGGTCATTAAACAGTGTAGAAGAATAACGTTAAGGGAGGGTTGGGTTTAGGTTTAGGTTTTTGGGGGTAAATCTTAGTACTTTTTTGCCGGGCAAAATCCGCACAAACCGCAAAAAGTCACGTAGCCAAAGATGCTGAGGAGATTCGAGATGCGTGAGAGGCGACAAGATGCCTAACAAGTCAACACACAAAAATGCTCAAGTGCTGAAAATGAAGCAAAGCAAGAGGGAGGGAGGTGGGGCAGAAGGGGTGGCGACTTAAGTGAAACCCTTAAAGTGCTCACATGCGAGCCAAGAGGGTAGTAGACGCTAACGCTAACAAACAATGTCCCATATGGGACAGAGCCCTCCCTACCAAACGAGAGCAATGAAATCTTAATGCCTTAATGGGCCACACAATCTAATTTACTTTTGTTTGCTTTTCCGTTCTCCCTCTCTCTCTCTCTCTCCTTTTCTATAAATGATTTCTGTATGCTTTAATTGTTGTTGTTGTTGCTTTGGGGTTTTCTACCGTTGCTAATGCCGTTAGCTTTGCTTTGGTAGTTGTTGTTGTTGTTGTTGTGGCTAGTTGTTCGCCATTGTGCTTCCTAATCCTATTAACAATGGCGGCGTCATCATCGTCGACATCGGCTGCGTATATATTTTTACCATTATGCCAGGCAACGCCATTTTTCATATGGCATTTTCTACAATTCTTCCATTTTCTATTTGTTTTTTTTTTTTTTTTTTTGTTCTTATTGGCTGTATTGATTTTTTAAGCGTTTTCCTTTGGGACTTGTGTGTTTGGCTAATTAGATTTAAAGTGCACTGAACCCTAAAACCTCATTTGAGCTGCTCGTTTTAATTCACTTTACATTTTTGAGGTTAGGAAAATGGAAACTTTTGCCAGGCGCAAGTTGAAGCTTAGCGTCTGTCGCATATTTTTTGACATGTCGTCACAGGTGAAAACTTTTCTTAAACATTTCTTTTGCCTTTGCTTGCACTGCACATTGGGACCAGAGACACGAAATTTTGATCAAAAGTTGAAGTTTTTGTGTGAAACATCTTTTATTTCGGTACGTAAGATCTTATTCCAACATTATTTTCTAACACTATTTTCCAACACTATTTTCCAACACTATTTTCCAACACTATTTTCCAACACTATTTTCCAACACTATTTTCCAACACTATTTTCCAACACTATTTTCCAACACTATTTTCCAACACTATTTCAACACTGTTTTCCAACACTATTTTCCAACACTATTTTCCAACACTATTTTCCAACACTATTTTCCAACACTATTTTCCAACACTATTTTCCAACACTATTTTCCAACACTATTTTCCAACACTATTTTCCAACACTATTTTCCAACACTATTTTCCAACACTATTTTCCAACACTGTTTTCCAACACTATTTTCCAACACTATTTTCCAACACTATTTTCCAACACTGTTTTCCAACACTGTTTTCCAACACTGTTTTCCAACACTGTTTTCCAACACTGTTTAAGAACATTCTTTTCCAACCCAATTTTCCAACATTGTTTTCCAGCATTATTTTTCAACACTATTTCTACGATTGTTTTCCAACATTCTTTTCACGATTGTTTCCAACATTCTTTTCCTCATTGTTTTCCAACACTAATTCCTACACTGTTTTTGAACTTTGTTTCCAAACACTATTTTTTAACACTGTTAGAATTCGCCTGAATTTCAATCTTTTCGTTTAATCTTCATGACACAAACCCGCACAACTCAACAAAACGTGTTCCTAATGCAACTTTCGGTTTCGTGCATGCTCGTGAGTGTAAATTTTAAGCCCAAAACACATCCCAGCACCACAAAAACACAACACAATTGGACCCCACTGTAATATACTCTGTGCACCGGCCAAAAAGTTTGTATATAACTGCCAATTTTTAAATATGGCGCCACACGAACTGTTGAAAGTGCCGCCAAATTGCAGCTTTCTATATAACTTAATGTTTAAATGACCCAGAGAATGAATATGCCTATACATCGGACAAATATAGACCCAGATTATTCATTATGGACATTGTGGATCCTTCTTTTCGGCCTTTAAGTAGAAGTTCTATCCCCAAAACTCGTTCGAAAGACCAATTCAACTATAAGATCTAAATATGCCTCTAACTCGGAAAAATATAGACCTAGATTAATCACAATGGATATTATGGATACGTTGAGACCTGTATTACTCATTCTCCAACCGACTTGCGGCCCTTAAGTAGAAGTAATGTACCAAAAACCACATTCTTAAGACCAATTCAAGTATTTTACCTAAATATGCTTATAACTTGGACAATTATAGACCAAGATTAATCATAATGGATATTAGGGATTCCTTGAAACCAGTATTACTCTTCCTCAAATCGACTTTTCGGCCCTTAAGTAGGACGACTATCCCAAAAACCCATACTGAAGTCCAAATTCAAGTATATTACCAAAATATGCCTATAACTCGGACAAATACCGACCTAGATTAATCATAATGAATATTATGGATTCCTTGAAACCTGTATTACTCATTCTCAAACTTTAAGTAGAACTACTATACCAAAATCGACATTCTGAACACCAATTCAAGTATTTTACCTAAAATATTCGTATAACTCGGACAAATATAGACCTAGATTATTAATAATGCAGATGATGGATTCTTTGAAACCAGTATTACACATTCTCAAACCGACTTTTCGACCCTTAAGTAATAGAACTATCCCAAAAACCCATATTGAAGTCAATTTCAAGAATACAACCTGAATATGCCTATAACTCGGACAAATATAGACCTAGATTAATCACAATGGATATTATAGATTCCTTGAAACCTGTATTACTTGTTCTCAAATCAACATTTTTGCCCTTAAGTAGGACTACTATACCAAAAAGCCCCATTCTCAAGACCAATTCAAGTATTTTACCTAAATATGCGCATAACTCGGACAAATATCGACCTAGAATAATCATAATGGATATGATGGATTCCTTGAAACCAGTATTACTCATTCTCAAACCGACTTTTCGCCCCTTAAGTAGGACTATTATACCAAAGACCCCATTTTGAAGATCAATTCATGTATTTTACCTTAATATGCGTATAACTCGGATAAGTATCGTCCAAGAATAATAATAATAAATATTTTAGATTCGTAGAAACCTGTATTACCTATTCTCAAATCGACTTTTGGCCAATCAAGTATAAATACGTATAACTCGGACAAAAATAGGCCTAGATTAAACATAATGGACATAATGAATTCATTGAAACCTGTATTACCCATTCTTAAACCGACTTTTCGGCCCTTTAGTAATAGAACTATCCCAAAACCTGAATATGCCTATAACTCGGACAAAAATCGACCTAGAGTAATCATAATGGATATTATAAATTCGTTGAATCCTGTATTACTTATTCTCAAGTTGACTTTTCGGCACTTAAGTAGGACTTCTATACCAAAGACCCTATACTGAAGATCAATTTAGGTGTTTTACCTAAATATGGCTATAACTCGGACAAATATCGTACAAGAAAAATCAAAATAAATATTATAGATTCTATAAGACCTGTATTACCTATTCTCAAATCGACTTTTCGGAACTTAAGTTGGTTAACTATACCAAAATCCCCTTTATCAAGACCAATTCAAGTATTTTACCTAAATATGCGTATAACTGGGACATATATCGCCCTAGTTTTTCAAAATGGATATGATGGATACGTTGAAACCTAAATTACACATGTACAAATCAACTTTTCTTAAAATAGGGTCGCAAGGTACCTTTTCCGGCCCCACTGTGCCCGGCTTGAAAAGTGGTAAACAAGCAGAAAACTGTCGCGCGGCTGTCAAAACTCACCTGGCCTTGTCAGTCAGGGTTTGGAAAAGTGTTTGCTGCCAATTTATTGCTGCAGTTAATTTGCATGAAATATAAATAAAATGGCAAACAACTTGAGACAGTTTCAGTTGCAGTTTTCCCTGCAACTCTCCCTCTCTCTTCTTGGTATACAGTTGGCAGGCCAAAAATTTAAATTAAATTAGAATTTTCCACTCTTCACTCTCGGTGTGTGTAATTTAAAACTATTTTACATGGCAAGCCAAAGTGCGTCTTTATGTGTGTGTGTGTGTGGAGCCTTTTTGAGCTACAGCCAACTTAAACTTGTTAAGCTTCAGGGAATTTTTCAGCAGCAACAACAACAACAATGCAATAGAAAAAGTGCTACAAAAAATGTTAGAATATTTAAATTCAACTTGATATGCGCCTGGGAGAGCTTACTATGTCTTCAGTCTGCGTGTGTGTGTGTGTGTGAGTGTGTGTGATTTATAGTGAGCTGGGATTAAGCTGTCTTTGTGCATTGCACAAGAATGTTGTAGGAAATTATTTCTTTTTTTTTTTTACTTTCTTTCTTTTAAGCATAATGCCGTCGTATATATATTTGTTGGCCTAAAAGAACTTGATAGCCAAGTGTTCTCCCAAGCGGAAGTCTCTCTCAGTCATTGGGGAAGTGTCAAAGAAGTGAAGAAAGCAAAGAGCAGCGCAGGGCATTAAATGCCAAAATTTAAAACCTTGTAATGAAATTTTGAAGAAATTCAAACAGTTACTTCAGACACATTGTAGGGGAAATAAATTTTCCACTTCTCTCTCTGGCTTATTCACCTGCCAAAATAATTTTAGAAAATAAAATTCACTAAGGCCCTTTAATTTGATTAAAGAAATTACAGCTGCTCCCCGTCTAAGCAACAACAAAAGGCAAATGCGTTACCAGGATTTGCTTTTTAATTTGTTCCAAAGGCATTTGCTTTGATGGTCAGTCTGGCAGTCATCCAACTTACCTCCCTCCCCTACCAAACACACACACACACACACACAACTCAAATCGTAAACGACTGCAAAATATTTGGCGTATTTTTTTGTATGCTTCTTCACCCTCTTCTTTTTTTTTTTTTTTATTTTTTTTTTTTTTTTTTTTTTTTTTTTTTTTTTGAAGTTTTGTGGCAGTTTTGCGTGTTTGCTTATAATTTTGTTTGAGTTGCATTGACCGTGCGCCCTTCTCAACCCACCTAAAGCAAAAAAAAAACTTGGTGAGCTTTTTTGGGCAAATTTGTAATTACTTTTTCATGCTGCAATTAAAAATGGCGTAAATAGCTGCAAGTTAGAAAGGAAAGAGAGATAAACTCAAGTGGTTTTTGGTTTATTTTGTTTAGAACTTAAATTGAGTTTTCTTATAATTCAATTTTCCTTCTATTGATTTTCATTTGAAATGATAAAAATTGGCATTTTAATTGTTTGTGGCAGGCATCATTAGTGCAAATTACAAGCAATTAAGCACGCGCTTTCCATACTAACAAACGATGCATTAAATTAATTGAAAGCATTTTATTTGCGGGCAGGATCTCAACCCCCCGTTTATTTTCTTTTTTTTTTTTCAATCAATTTGCAATTACTTTAAGTTCATTGAAATGCTCTAAACACGAAATCGTCATAAAAAGTGGTAGAAGGTTTTTGCAATAAAAACGATGTGTGTGGCAGGGAAGGAAAATAAAATGTTGCATAAATAATTTAACCCGCATAAAGTAGCAGTTCTGCACATGTCTGTGTGTATTCCCCCTGGAAATCAACATAATACAACAACAACAAAAATAGCAAAAATAGCAAAAGCAAATCATTCAGATAGATATAGAGAGACTAGTTTGTGTGGTTTATTGTATTGCATTTTGGTGGTGTGTCTTTATGAATGAACAAGGGGGGGATAAGCACAACGAGATGGTGGGGTCATAATGCCAATTGAATTCATGTAATGCGAATATCATGTTTAAGCTTAAGCTCCTTCCCCATATATTTTATAGACACTTTAGACGGGGCTGTTTTAATTTAAGTGGACTAAACAAATGCCTATGAAATATTTAAGTTGGTCTAAAAATAAATGAGTCTAGCTAACATTACCCGTCTTTGTCGAATAAGCATAGGCTTAAAGGTTTCATTCTAAATTCAGACCTTGGGGGTGGATTTTTCAAAAGAGCATGGGAATAGGGTCGTTGTTTTTGGGGTCAAAAGCTATTTGTAGAACACCTAGGAATGACTTTCAAATTTTGAAAAATAATATAATAAAAAAAAAAAAAAAAAAAAAAAACTGGTTGTTTGAAAATCTTTTGTTTTTCATCCGAACCACTCAAAACTTATTTGCACATTTTGGAAAATTTTGAAAAAAAAAAAAAAAAAAAAAAATTTAAAATTTTTTTCCAAAGTACAAAAAATTTGTAACAATAAAAATACGAAAATTCGGAAAACTTGAAAATCTTTTGTTTTTGATCCGACAACTCAAATTTTTTTCACATTTTAAAAATTGAAAAAAAAAATTGCAAAAAAAAAAATAAAAAAAAAAAAAAAAAAAAAAATTAAAAAAAAAAAAAATAAAAAAATTTCATTCTTCCTTTTTTGGAAATCCACTAAATATTCAACTATTACAAATATTTGGAAAATTAAAATGGAGGAAAGAGGAATGCAACTGTTTTTATGTCAAATTTATTTTAAAAAAAATCGAAAAATTTTTCAAAAATAAAAGTAATTAAAAATTGGTTTTGAGTTTGATCCTAAATCTCAAATCTCCACTAAAAATGGAAATATGTATAAACTATGAATTTTTGGAAATGGTTTATAGGTTTGTGGAACCAAAGATTTAAAATAATGCAAAACAAAAAAAACGAAAAAATTTTTTTGAAAAAAAACCTTTATGGTTTGAAATTTCGTAACAAGATTGTCCGGCAATATTCCTAAACTATTTCGAATTTTTGAAAATGGTTTGAAGGGGATGATGTGGAATGAAGCTATAATAATTGCAAAACAAAAAATGAAAAATATTTTTCAAAAGGTAAAAAACCCTTAAGTTTGTGAAAAACTGATAAAATGATATCTTAAACTTTTTTGAAAATGGTTGAAGGAAGTGGAAGCCCAAGCTATAATAAAACAAAACAAAAAAACGAAAAAATTTTTCAAGGTAGACCCTCTAATGGTGAGGCTTCAGGA
The DNA here is from genome assembly GCA_018904225.1 of Lordiphosa mommai. Lineage (NCBI taxonomy): Eukaryota > Metazoa > Arthropoda > Insecta > Diptera > Drosophilidae > Lordiphosa > Lordiphosa mommai. Next base: position 162,173 of record JAEIFT010000494.1, on the reverse strand, counting down.
CAGCTATAAAAGGTATATCCTAAACTATTCGATTGAAAATGGTTTGAGGGGATGATGTGGAATGCCCAAGCTAAAAAAAGCAAAACCAAAAAACGAAAAAAAAATTTTTCAAAGGTAAAAACCTCTTTTGGTTAGCTCTAGCACTCACTAAAATTAAATACGAATTGAATGGTTTGAGATTTTGATTTGGGATTGAAGGTTTGAGGGGAAGAAGAAGTTGCAAAAAAAAATTCGGTTTTGGTTGGTTTAGAGCAAAAAATATCAAACATCGAATTTTGAAAATGGTTTGAGGGGATGATGTGGTGCAATTAAAAAAAAAAAAGAATCAAGGTAAAAGATTAAGGTGGAAAAAGTTGAAAGTTGGGGGAGCTAAAAAAAGAAAAATCATAATGGTTAATTTTGGTGGAGAGTGTATAAAAGTTTTTTGGGAAACGCTATTTTTGAGGAGATTTTCAAGGTAAAGACCCTTTAATTGGTATTGAGTGCTTCTCAAGCAAGAACTTTGCTCCACTAAAATGGCAATATCTCCTAAACTATTTCGAATTTTTGGAAATGGTTTGAAGGGGATGAAAGAGGAATGCCAAGCTATATAAAACAAAAAAAAATCGAAAAAAAATCAAAGGTAAAAGACCTCTAAGGTTTGAGTGCTTCCAAAAAGAACTTTCATAAAAGGTTATACCCTAAACATTCGAATTGAAAATGGTTTGAAGGGGATGAGGGAATGCCCAAGCTATAATAATAATGCAAAACAAAAAAATCGAAAAAAAAATTTTTTTCAAAGGTAAAAGACCCTCTTAATTGGTATTGAGTGCTTCCTCAAGCAAGAACTTTGCTCCACTAAAATGGCAATATCTCCTAAACTATTTCGAATTTTTGAAAATGGTTTGAAGGGGATGAATGTGGAATGCCCAAGCTATAATAATAATGCAAAACCAAAAAATCGAAAAAAAAAATTTTTTTCAAAGGTAAAAGACCCTCTTAATTGGTATTGAGTGCTTCCCTCAAGCAAGAACTTTGCTCCACTAAAATGGCTATATCTCCTAAACTATTTCGAATTTTTGAAAATGGTTTGAAGGGGATGAATGTGGAATGCCCAAGCTATAATAATAATGCAAAACCAAAAAATCGAAAAAAAAATATTTTTCAAAGGTAAAAGACCCTCTTAATTGGTATTGAGGGCTTCCTTAAGCAAGAACTTAGCTCCACTAAAATGGCAATATCTCCTAAACTATTTCGAATTTTTGGAAATGGTTTAAAAGGGATGAAAGAGGAATGTCCAAGCTATAATAATAATACAAAACAAAAAAATCGAAAAAAATATTTTTTTAAAGGTAAAAGACCCTCTTAATTGGTATTGGTGCTTCCTCAAGCAAGAACTTGCTCCACTAAAAGGATATCTCTAAACTATTTCGAATTTTGAAAATGGTTTGAAGGGGATGAATGTGGAATGCCCAAGCTATAAAATAAGCAAAACCAAAAATCGAAAAAAATATTTTTCAAAGGTAAAAGACCCTCTTAATTGGTATTGAGGGCTTCCTTAAGCAAGAACTTAGCTCCACTAAAATGGCAATATCTCCTAAACTATTTCGAATATTTGGAAATGGTTTAAAAGGGATGAAAGAGGAATGTCCAAGCTATAGTAATAAGGCAAAACAAAAAAATCGAAAAAATAAATTTTCAAAGGTAGATGACCCCTTACGAGTGGATGTAAATGAGTATGTTAAATGAATGCCCATCCACTCGTGATGGTTGGTTTTCGCCCCGAACAAACTGAGTACAAATTCGAGATTTTTAACATAAAATACTCAATGTTAACATAAAGTATCGAAATTTTATTGATATTTCGTTAGCTCCACAACTGTCTGCACCAAAGCAGTTGACATTTGAGTAAAAAATTAATTAAATTGTGGTCAAAAGGTAAATATTGGGCAGAAAAATCATGCTTAATTAGCTCATGCCACACATTTTTTTCATTTTCATTTTCAATTGCTTCCAATGGCTGGTAATCACATAAACTAAGGCCGATTTCTCGTCTTCATATTTATTTAATCTAGGTGGATATTCAAAAAAAGCATGTGGCCTACTCTAAGGACGATTTAAAAATATTTTGTATGATTTGGGACGCTTTTTAAATATCTTGTATGATTGAAAAAGCGACCTAAAAGTAGGCAACAGCAATTTGCGTAATATACACCTAGATTTCCAAAGCCACTCAAAACTTATTTGCATATTTTGAAAAATACAAAAAATTTGAAAAAAAAAAAAATTAATTTTCATAAAAAAAAAAAAAATTTCAATAAAATTGTATTCACTTTTTTTGAAAAATTCACATTTTGAAAAATACAAAAATTTTGCAAAAAAAAAAAAAAAAAAAAATTCCTTCACTCGATTGAACCCAAATTTCATATTTCTTCATATTTGTTTAATCTAGGTGGATATTCAAAAAAAATGCATGTGGTTTACTCTAAGGACGATTTAAAAATATTTTGTATGATTTAGGACGCTTTTAAAATATCTTGTATAATTTTTAAAGCGACCTAAAAGTAGGCAACAACAATTTGCGTAATATACATCTAGATTTCCAAAGCATAAAGATAAGAAATTGCTCCTAAAAGAATCGGCTTGCTAAAAATCTTGAGTTTGAGAGAAAAAGTATTGCACTTGAAGTTAGCTTACTTGAAATTAAAATTATTTTATATACAATCCGAATTTTGCTTATTTTGTTGATTTGCTTTTCAAATTAAACTTTCTTAAAAAAAATTATATATTATGGAAATAGTTGAGTTTGTGGCACACCTTTGCCTAATCAGCTTAAGCCTACTCGAAGGTGTTTCACAAAATAATAGCCTACTTTTTGGCATTAATTGGCATTTGTAACAAAACAAAGAGCCACATTGTACATGCTTCTTGGCACCTGCTTAACTTTCAGCTAATTTTCCACTAATTCCGCCCATTTTTTTTTTTTGGTTACACATTTTATCTCTGGCCACTCGACAAAAAGCATAAACCCTCTACACAGGAAAAAAAAAAAGCACCAAGTACATATTTTGCTTTGTTGCGGCGCCTTTTGAGGACCGTTTTTTTTTTTTGTTTTTTGTTTCAGTTTCCGTTCTTTCTTTTTGTTTTGCTTGTTTCGTTGTCGGCCTACCAGGATAAACATCTAGAAAGGCGCTTTGCAGCAGGTAATGGGGAAATGAGGCCTCGCCCTGCCTCCTGCCTCCTCCTCCTCCTCCTTCACTTTTGTTGTTGTTGTCTGTCTTCTTGCAGCACCCTTTTTGCGCATTTGGTTTTTTTTTTTTGCTTTGGCCACTTTTGCCATGGCAACACGCGTTAAATAATGCCAAACGAACGAGGAACGTTAAGTGGATTGTGTTTCCTAAAACCCTCTTAACTCAAACCGAAAAACATGATATCGCACACAATACATGGTAATTATATAATTTTATTTATAGCAGATAAAAGTGCTGAAAATGCAATTAACGTTGGCATAAGAGAGAGGGAGGGAGGGGGAGAGTGTCTAAAAGGGTGGTTATTCTGATTGAAATACTCGCGCAGACAAAAAAGAGAAAAAAAGTATACAAATAAATAAATTTATTAAACTATAATTCAGCCGGAGCTGGCAAAACGGAAAAAAGCACTTTGCACTCACACCTCCAACTCACATGGCCAAGAGAAAAAGGAAAAGGACAAGGCGACAGGACGACGCCACGTACATAAACAAAGTATGCATTACGTTGTGCAGAAGTAATAATAAAAACAGAGCAAACAAAATGGCCCACCCACCCAACCAACCAACACAGCCCAGGCTCAGTACAAAGAATGCAGCAGGCAAAAATACTCGGAACTTGCCTCTTCGTGAGGTTCGAGGTTCGCGTGCAGTAGGGAAAAAGTTTTGTTTGCATGTCTGCGGTACATTTCCGCGACAGGCACCAGCAAGTCCCAGTATACCCGTCCGTCCGTCTGTCCGTCCGTCCGTACTGACAGCAGCGGCAAACTATGGCCAACAGCAATAAAAATAGTTGAAACATGGCGCTAAAACTGCAGCAAATTATAGGTTAGGGTTGCTAAAATGAAATTATATACATAGTATATATACTTACTTACATATGGAGGAGGGAAAAAAAAAAAAAAAAAACTAAACAGTGGGGTAGGTGCCACAAAAGAAGCCTCAATAATGTCAAAATGGCAACAGCTTTGACTTGCACTGGTAGAAATAATCAAAGTTATTGAGAAATTTTTAATAATCTGCCTGGCTTTCAATTTCAGTTACTTCTAATTCTAAATTTCACCTGAAATTGTTATGTAATTAAAATTTACTGGGTCGTTTATTTAATGAGAATTGTGAAATAACAGCTTTGGGATACAAGCGACTTGATTGAAATTATTATTACTTTAATTCAGTGGTCGGCAAATAATAATGTTGGAAAATAGTGTTGGAAAATACTGTTAAAAACAATGTTGAAAACTGTGCTGAAAACAATGTTCGAATGCAATGTTGAAAACAGTGTTCGAAAACAATGTTGACAACAGTGTTGGAAAACTATGTCGAAAAATTGTGTTGGGGAAACAATGTTGAAAACAGAGCTAAAAAATAGTGTTGAAAAACAGTGTTGAAAAATAAGGTTGGAAAAAATGTTAGAAAATAGTGCTAAAAAATAATGTTGGAAAATAGAACAGAGTTGGAAAATAGTGTTGAAAAACAGAGTTGGAAAATAGGGTTGAAAAAAATGTTTGAAAATAGTGTTGGAAAACAATGTTTAAAAAAGTGTTGGAAAAAAATGTTTAAAACAGTGTTGCAAAACAATGTCAAAAAATGGTGTTAGGGAAACAATGTTGAAAACAGTGTTGGAAAAAAATTATGTTGGAAAATAGTGTCTTTGGTAAAACAATGTTGAAAACAGTTTGGAAAAAAATGTAAAAAGTGTTGAAAACAGCAGTTTAAAAAACAGTGTTGAAAAATGTTAGAAAATAAGGTTGGAAAAATGTTAAAAATAGTGCTGAACAATAAGTTGAAGTTGGAAAACAATGTTTAAAAACAGTGTTGGAAAATAGTGTTGAAACAATGTTGAAAACAGTTGTGAAAATAGGGTTGAAAAAAATGTTTGAAAATAGTGTTGGAAAACAATGTTTAAAAAAGTGTTGGAAAAAAATGTTTAAAACAGTGTTGCAAAACAATGTCAAAAACTGAGGCTGTAATTGAAAAAAAAAAAGTGAAAATGTTTAAAACAATGTTGAAAAGTGTTGGAAAAAAATATGTTGGAATAAATAGTTTGGTAAATTTAAATCATCTAAATAAATGTAAAGGATTTCAAAGTCTTAGAAAAATTCTCCCTTAAATATATAAAAATTGTTAGAAAAATGTTATTATAATTTTAAAAATGAATTTTCCTAACTTTAACAAATTTCGCAATCAAATTTTTGAAAAATTATTTCCAATTTTTAAAAAATGTGTGTTTTTATATTTAGAAAAATGTAATGTGAGCGAAAGTTAGGCAGATTTTATGTTTCCAACTGTTTAAGAGTGTTTTTAAGAGCCCTTTGAGTATTTTACCAGCATATTATGGGCCATATTGGAGCTTAGTCTTATAAATAGTATGGGTTTAAATTATGATTGGAGTCAAAACGGGCTTAAATGGCCTGTCGTATATTTTATGAATGAGAAAGAGATAGAAAGCATCCAACACCTTCTATGCGACTGCCCTGCACTTCTTAGAAATTGCACCCAGTACCCGATAAAACCAGTCTATGAAGATCTGAGTTGTCATTTGCCCCTTGGGGACCTGGCTTTTTTTTATCTACTCCTCAAAATGGTTTTCAAAGCCATTGATAGAGATTTTGTGAAGAAACACCCCACTGAAATTTTTGAATATTACTTGTACCGGTACTTAATAAAAAATCTGGGTACCGTATCGGAACCGAAAACCGAAATAATCTGAAAACCGAATTAGAACCTTTAACCGAAATTATTCATTCGGTACGTACCGAAACCGGCACCGGAACCGAGATTCGTTTTGGGATTAATCCCTGTTTAAAACAGATTTGGAAAACAATGTTTAAAACACAGTTGGAAAATAGTGTTGGAAAAAGGTGTTGGAAAATAGGGTTGAAAAAATGTTAGAAAATAGTGTTGGAAAACAATGTTTAAGACAGAGTTGAAAAAATAAAAAATGTTGGAAAACATTTTAAAACAGAGTTAAAAAAGCAATGTTTAAAACAGTGTTGGAAATCGATGTTGGTTAATAGTGTTGGAAAAATAATGTTGGAAACCGGGTTTGATTATACAGTGTTGGAAACCACCGCAAAAGAAAATTAATTTTTAAACAATTTTGAAAATGGATTGATATTATTTTTTTTATGTTAAGAGCAGCGATGGGCATCTGATGGCACGTTGGACCCTCGCAGCTCGGACAGTTATTCTGCTCAAATAATAATAAAGTCCATGTAAGCTTGGAGCTAAAAGGATGAACAATCAGATGGACCATTTTCCGACTTTGCAGTCGGATTTTACATAATTTGAAAACATGTAGTATATAATTGTTTACTTAATGAATTACTATTTAAGGAAACTTATATTTTTATTAGGAAATCACTTTATTTTTAACACAAATATGAGTGAAGCTGCGGGAATAAACTAGTCTGTATTAAGAGTTTATTCACATCTACGCACAGTCTAAACGGTTAGAGAAAGTAAGCGGTTAAGGGCTTGGAAATTCCACTCCAAGGGAGGAAAAATTCTTGGATTAGTTTGTAAGGGATACAATTGCGTTTTTTTCCCATTCGATTGATTTCAAAGTCTGTTTGAAATCCAAGTATGTGAAATAATTTCCCCGATCACTTTTTTCTAAGAAAATAGTTATTTATCCACCAATTGAACACATAAGAACGGTCTTTTGTGATTTTAGACAATACATTTACAAGTAAGAAAAATGCCCCAAAAATGTTGTGCCATCTACTTAACAAAATGTGTTAAATTTCTTTTAACAAATTATGCCACACATGTGGCAAGAACATTTCGACCCTCCCAATCCCCATTCACCCTCCCCCAGTCAAAGTTGATGTTAACTTTACGCATGATTTATGTGACCTTACCACCAGGCTTTAAAGCATCCCCTACTACTCCTGCTCCTGCCCTGGCTTTTACTTTCTCTTTTAACAAAACACAACTTTACAACAAACAAAATTAGCAACATGTAAGAGAGAAAAGAAAGGAAAAAAAACTTGTGTTTATTTTTTTGGGGTCCCTTTTTCCCCCTCTTTTTGAAAGCAACACAATATCGGCATGTTTAACATATCCTATATCCTAAAAAAAAGAAAAAACTTATTAAATTAAACTTCTACACATGTTTTGCTGGCATTTTGCTTTTGGCCAGGAAATGCTCAATCTATTGTATAAAATTTTATACGCCATTCGCTACACCGAAAGAAAGAAAGAATGAAAAAAACTTGTGCGTTTCAAGTTTCGCTTATCGACGTGAAAAATAAATCATTTTTTGAGTGAGTGTGAGTGTGAGTGGAGTGTTTGTGGTGCCAGATATAGTCCTTCTTCTTTCTTTTCTTTTCTTTTCTTTTCGCCTTTGAAGGGGCTGTAAATCTTTTGAGCATGTTTATCGAGCATGCAGCCAAATAAATAAATATCCACACAAGAAAAAAAGTATAGATAAAATAATAACAGAAAAGTAATTTGTTGCAACTCAAACACTAAATATTTACGGCATAAACTTAGCATAAGTTACAATAAGTATCCCAGAAAGTGTAAAAGCATGTAACCGAAAGTTGTTTCCACAATAAAAAGCGCGTTGGCTGAGGTACATTTGTATATGTGTGTGTGTGTGTAAGAGAAAAGGATACACAAATGGCACATTGTGTGCGCCATACACAAAAGGCGGCGACATTATGGCGCCAGTCAGTCACTTTGTTCGGGGTCGCTAGGTGGTTGAGTTGGGGGCGGTTGTTGGTTGGTTGCCTGTTTGGGTTTTCCTAGGAACTATGCCACGTAAGTGCGCCCGTTTGGCCTTTTTTTTTTTTTTTGCAGCAGAAGGGCAAAAACATTCAAGTCGTTTCACTCTTTGCACACGAAATTCGCTTTGTGCCGGCTTGGCCTCTCTGTGTTGTGGTCACTTGGGTCGAGTCAAAGGGGGCTGGCTGGGCTGGGAAAGGTGGGGCTGATGTTTGGAAAACATGTTGTTACTGATGTATTTTTTTTTCGGGTCTAATGCGTCATTAGATTAGTGCATGATTTCAGTTGGAAATGATTAGGTTAACGATTGAGAGAGGTTCTGTTTTTTTTTTATCGGTATATGTAAACAAATTTATCTGTAAATTGTTGTAGGAAGGTTTTTGTTCACTTTTAGAAACTTTATCTCGTTAACTAAACTTTCACTTATACAACCCAATTTCCACCCAGAAGGATATATTTTCCAGAGGTTTGGTATGCAGTTATAGTTGAATTTTTATATAGATGTTTGAAAATAAGTTTGAACTTGTTTGGATGATAAACAAGTCGTTTCATACAACAGTTTTCTGAGAGAGAATACATTCGCAAAGAAAAAAAATAGAAGTAGTTTCGCGACCAAAAATTTAAAAGGCAGATTTCAGCAAAACCTGAGTCAGTATTTTGAAGTGTTTAATTTTAGAATGTCGTGCATTGATGTCACTTAAAAATGGTTTTGATTTTAACAAAAAATCCCTATAAATTTTTTTTAAAATTAATTTAAAGTACTTTCGCACGGGACATGTCGCACGGGACATTTTTTTCAACATGATAATTATGTTCTTTCAGTTTCTATTTGACGAAATTATTCAAAAGCAAGCTTAGAACAGAAGATTTTAAGGTATTTATTTCAAAAACGAGAAGGCAAAGCTAACTTCGACTGTGCCGAAGTTTTTATACACTTGAAAAACTTTACTCCAACCGATTTAACCGGTCAAATATATATAGGATATAGATATCAGATATTTAAAAATTTTAAATCGTTGATAATAAAAATTTCATACCATAAAAAAACTTTTCTTAGTAAAACACATTTTCCGACCGATCGGTCCTATGGCAGCTATATGCTATAGTCATCCGATCTTGATAAATTTTTTCAAAATTATGTGAAAGCTTATAAAACTTTTATATACCAAGATTGGGGACGCTACGATAGAAAACAAAAAAGTTTTTCTCACTAGAAGTAGTTTTTTGACCGTCCCTTTATATGGCAGCTATTTGCTATAGTCATCCGATTTTGATAAATTTTTTCTGAATTGTGTGGAAACATATTAAACTAATATATCCTACGATTGGAGACGCTACGATGGAAACCAAAAAAGTTTTTCTAACAAAGATTTATTTTTTGACCGATCGTTCCTATGGCAGCTATAAGATATAGTCACCCGATCCGGCCGGTTCCGACATATTAGTTGCGTGCAGTAAAAAGAAGACCCTGTGCAAAATTTCAGCTCGATAGCTTTAAGACTGAGGGACTAGTTCGCGTAGAAACAGACAGATGGACAGACGGACAGACAGACGGACAGACGGACGGACGGACAGACGGAATTGAACTCAGCTCGTCGTCCTGATCAGGAATATATATAGTTTATGGGGTCGGAAATGAATATTTCTATGCGTTACAAACTTCTGGGTAAAATTAATATACACTTTTCAAGTGTATAAAAATATAATACAAAAAAATATATAAAAAAATATATATAAAAAAAATATATATAAAAATATATATAAAATCAAAATCATATTTTCTAAAAAAAAATTTTTTTCTAATTTTTTTTCCTAGTTTAAAGAAAAAAACTTTAGAAAAAAAAAAAATATAATACAAAAAAAATATATAAAAAAATTATATTTAAAAAAAAAATATAAAAAATATATATAAAATCAAAATGATATTTTCTAAAAAAAAAATTGTTTTCTAATTTTTGTCCTAGTTTAAGGAAAATAACTTTTAGAAAAATTAAAAAAAAATGCATCAAAATCAATCTCCAAGAAAAATAAAAAAAAATTTAAAAAAAAAAAAAAAAAATCCGTAATTTTTTTGAAATTTTGTAAAATTTGACTTCGGTTATGTTAAGTCATGTGGAGCTTTGAAAATAAATTTGGAGCTGATCGAAAACAAAAAAAAAAATTAAAAAAAAAAAAATTGTTAAAAAAAAAAAAATTAAAAAAAATTCTGTAATTTTTCAGGATTTTTTAAAATTTGACTGCGGTTATGTTAAGTCATGTGGAGCTTTGAAAATAAGTTTGGAGCTAATCGAATAAAAAAACAAATGAGTTTCATACAGTAGCTTCGCTACCATTTTCCGACTTTGGGGGTAGATTTTGCAAAATTTGAAAATGAGTTTTGAGCTATTTTGCTTCAACTACAAAAGTTATTCTTTTAATTTTCAATAAAAGGCAAAAATTTGCTTACGATATATCTTTCAAGTTGAAAGGCAACCTTTACCAATCTCCATTAATTTCGCTCTTCTGAATACAAATGACTTACATAAGGCAAATTAAGTTCGCTTTCTAGTTTGATAGACACTCACTTTGTAAAATCTAATGAAATAGCTTTGCAGCAGCAGAGCAGCGCAGCATCATCATTAATAAGCTTCAGCTTTAAAGTTCGTTAAGCAAATACAAAGCTAAAAGGAAATCGGTTCCTTCCTGGCCAGAGAAATGCTGCCCTGAGGCTTCCTGCCTGCGGCTGACAAGTGGCTGACGGAGAGCTTCAGAAAATCAATTTTTTTTTTTTTTTTTTTGGTTCGGTTTAGATTTCCTCTCACTAATTGCCCGAGTCTTTCTGCCTGGGTACCACATCAGACTATTGTTCAATTTCGCACAAAAGGACTGTCTCGTTTATTGTTATGCCGTTTTTCTTTATCGTTTTTGGGGTTATTGCTTGAAAGCGAAAGTGTTGATTTGTGTGCGTAGGTTGAGGTACAAAAACAGGTGCATCCTGCCTTAATAGCAAAAAAAAAAAAAAATCGGAATACAAAAGAGACAGCACAACTTGAGTCCAAGCATTTATTTGCAAGGACTTTGAAAGCATTGCGTGAGCGAGAAGTATGCAAAGAGGAAGCAAACAAAACAAAGTTTTCTGAGTGGTGCGACCTTGATGCGAGGTTTTACTTTTATTTTCTTTTTTTTTTTTTTTTTTTTGCTAAATGCGTGAGAAAAAGTTAAGCAAGATTGAAGGCAGGTAGCGAAATTTGAAGAATTTTGGTACCAAGTACAATTTAAGCTCAGTTTAGAGTTCAATTGAAGCACTTTAAAGGTTTAGTAAATTGAAGAAATAAAACTAAGACACATTTTCAATGAAGTATTTGCTGCGTGACGCGTTACACTGGATTATAGTTTAAATTGAAAAGAAATTTCTGTAAAAACACAGTTAGGTCAGAACAATTTTAAACAGTTTAGAACTGACATTTTTAACGAAGTATGTGAAACGTGACCGTTACCTAAAAAAGTTGAATTGAAAATCAAAATTTAAACAAGTAAAACTTAAGACACATTTTCAACGCATTTTAAGTATAAGAATTCTTCAGAATAAATATGCAGCGTGACGCGTTACACAAAAATATAGTTGAAATTGAAGAGGAATTTTTGTACCGAGTACATTTTAAACACAGTTTAGAGTTCATTTGAAGTACTTTAAAGGGTTAGTTAATTGAAGAAACAAAACTAAGACACATTTTCAATGAAGTATTTGCTGCGTGACGCGTTACACAAAAATGTAATTGACATTGAAAAGGAATTTCTTTATAGAAAACAATTTAAACATGGTTTAGCGTTCATTTGAATCACTGTAAGGGGTTAGAAAATTGAAGTAACAAAACTGAGACACATTTTCAACAAAATATATGCAGCGTGACGCGTTACACTAAAATGTAGTTGAAATTGAAAAGGAATTTCTGTATCCAGAACAATTAAAACACAGTTAAGACTTCATTTGAAGCACTTTAAAGGGTTTGTAAATTGAAGAAATAAAACTTAGGCACATTTTCAACGAAGAGTTTGCTGCGTGACGCGTTACACTGGATTATAGCTTAAAGTGAAAAGGAATTTCTGTACCGAGTTCAATTTAAACACAGTTAAGAGTACATTTGAAGCACTTTAAAGGGTTAGTTAATTGTAGAAACAAAACTTAGGCACATTTTTAACGAAGTATATGCAGCGTGACGCGTTACACTTAAAAATAGTTGAAATTGAAAAGGAATTTCAGTAACCAAAACAATTTAAACACAGTTTAGAGTTTATTTGAAGCGCTTTAAAGGGTTAGTAAACTGAAGAAATAAAAATAAGACACATTTTCAACGAAATATATGCAGCGTGACGCGTTACACTGAAATATACTTGAAATTGAAAAGGAATTTTTTTATCCAAAACAACTTAAACACAGTTTAGAGCTTATTGGAAGCACTTTGAAGGGTAAATAAATTGAAGAAACACAACTAAGACACATTTTTAACGAAATATATGCAGCGTGACGCGTTACACTGAAAAATAGTTGAAATTGAAAAGGAATTTCAACAACAAAACAATTTAAACAAGTTTAGAGTTTATTATAAAGAAGCGCTTTAAAGGGTTTATTTAAGGTTAGTAAACTGAAGAAATAAAAATAAGACACATTTTCAACGAAATATATGCAGCGTGACGCGTTACACTGAAATATACTTGAAATTGAAAAGGAATTTCTTTATCCAAAACAACTTAAACACAGTTTAGAGCTTATTGGAAGCACTTTGAAGGGTAAGTAAATTGAAGAAACAAAACTAAGACACATTTTCAACGAAATATATGCAGCGTGACGCGTTACACTGAAGTGTAATTGAAATTGAAAAGGAATTTCTGTATCCAAAACAATTTAAACGCAGTTTAGAGTTAAATTGAATCTCTTTAAAGGGTTCAGCCTAGCAAATGCCTCGACATATGCTCAAAATGCCTTGGCTGCGTGACGCGTTACACTAAAATTTAGCACCTACCATTTCGTTACAAAATTAAAGATATTTCACAGCAGAAAAACAGCAAAAAAAACTCTTTAAATTATATCAACCTTTTCAACATCTGGCTATTATTTGTTAGACCCAACCCCACATATCAGCATATCATAAAGCATCAAAGCACTTGTGCCTTGTGGCTTTTTCTTTGGTGACGAAGGGTGGTGGTGGCGGCGACAGCACACAGATGCTGCTGCGTCAATTTCATGGCTCCACCTCCTATTTCGCCCCATCTCCATCTCCATAGCCAGGGCAGGGCACATGAAGTGCTCGGCTCTTGCTCCGGCAATGAAATTACAACTTGTCAACTCAATCAAGCGCGCTTTATGCAGCAATTTCCGTCACTTGTGTGAGTTCCCATACATACCTCAAACCCAACAATTCCACCTACTACTACTTTACCTAACCCACCATCGCGCTCCCGGCAATAAAACGCACATAATCAGCTAATATTAAATTTGTATGAGCGCGCTTTGAGCTAATAATCCTTTTTTGATTTCCAACAATGAGCAAAAAAATTAACAAAGAAACGCGTAAGCCGAGACGCCTAATGTTATGCAGCAGCAGGAGGAGATTGAAGAAGATTGTGTTTGGTTTCTGCATTTTAATTTCATGCTGCGGCATATTTCCTGCCAACCGACGACGCCATTCGGTTTAGCAAGGACATCCGCCGGTGCTTCCGGCAACAGTTGCCAGCTGGCGAATGTCCTGGCAGAAGGCTGGCGGTAGCCCGCCTTAGTAGCTAACTTCAATCTGCCCACCAACATTTGAGAAGTAAAATGAATAAAGACGCTAAAAGGAAGACATAGCCAAGTTAACCAGCGCGATTTTGTGGCAAGATGAAGAAGTTAAGGGAAGGTTTTAAAGCAGAAGAGTTGAGAGAAGTACTAAATATCGATACATTTTCAAACTTGGAATTTAGGAATGCAATTTGCAACTTTCTATGGGAAGAAGAATCTCATAGAAAAAGAACGAGAAAAGAGACAATATCTTTTCATCGAACTTTCTTCATCAGTATGGCTATAAGATTAGTTATGCGTGATGCGTGACGCAGAACATAGAAAATCATAAATGCTTGCTAGATGTATGCATATTTTAATCATTAAATACCTCAATTTTAAGATAAGTTACACGTGATGCGTGACGCTTAAACAATTCTTAATACAGTCAAATGTTCCACATAAAAAAAAACAAGAATTCTTTTGCTGATTCTAAAAGAATTGTATTGCAGTATACACAGTGTGGCCTTAAGTTAAGTTATGCGTGATGCGTAACGCATAACTTTATCTTAAAACAGGCTATATTTAACTTAAAAATACTGATGCTTGCTGGATTATCAAATTATTGAAAATCAAGTTAAAAATAGGCTTTTATGATCAACAAAATTCAACAAAAATGAAAAATAGTTACGCGTGATGCGTGACGTTAAATTTTTATTTACAGCAGTCGCTTGTTAAAGAAACCAAATCATGAATTGTAGCAAAACGCAGTTTGTATGAATGCATTTTTGTAACTTAAAACGCATAAATTGTAAGATTAGTTACGCGTGACGCTCACATTTCTCTTGAAATTAGACTCAAAAATTATTTTTTTGCAAAAGAAAACTGAATTTTTGATGGAATTTTCATTGAAATCATCGTAAAGTACTATTTTCCCAGCTTTCAACAAAGTTTTCCAAACAATTTAAGGACTTTTCTGACTAATTGTGGCCTCTGTTGATTTGGCTCACGATCCACTGGATTGCCTTAAAGTCTAAATTTGATCAATTAGTAATTAAACCTTCACACTTTGCACCCTCAAACTAAAAATCCTGCTATCCTTGGGGCATCTAATGAACTTCTCCTTCGCTGTCTTCTGCTTCTTCTTTGCTCTTTAATTGCAAAAATCAACAACGAAAAACTCCCCGGACAAGCTTTGATTTATTCCGCACATGTGCGTGTACCACCCCCACCCCCAATTCCATTGCATCCCTTTGTCCATTACAAAGCTGTATTTAGTTAATTACAGCGATTGAAATGCGGGCGCCCAGTTGCGACTTTTGAAATTTTATGTCTCCGCGCGCGTAAACGAAAAATAACTCCCCCGCGTAACATTTAGAAGGGAGGCGGGCGAAAGTTGGCTGATTCTTTCTCTATTTACGACTAAATTAAATGTGCATTAAATAACGGTTAACAACTGACAAAGCCAACAGCAAAAGTGGAATTTGCTGAGCCAGAGAGTTAGACAAGAAGAGGCAAGAAGGGGGAGAAAGAAGTAGTAGAATTGGTCAAACATTGTAATTTGGCATTTTATGTGACACGTAATGGTTGGAGTGGTGGGGCCAGGGGGAATAAGGGAAGCTACATTAAGGGAATTTCTAGATGAAGCAAGAACTGTGGTAAGAAAGTGGTCAAAAGTTAGTGGAAAAAAAAGCTTAATAAAGGTTAAATGTTCTATTTGAATCACCAAATTATTGTTTTATGACGCTGAATTGTTTCAGCATTTCAACAGAATGTTCAAATTATTAAAAATCAAGTTAAAACTAGGCTTTTATGATCAACAAAATTCAACAAAAATGAAAAATAGTTACGCGTGATGCGTGACGTTAAATTTTTATTTACAGCAGTCGCTTGTTAAAGAAACCAAATCATGAATTCTAGCAAAACGCAGTTTGTATCATACAAAATACTTTAATTTTAAAACGAGTCACGCGTGTTGCGTAACTTTCAATCATTTTTTACAGCATTTGTTCATTAAAATGTATAAATTTATAAAATCAAGACGAAACTTGGCTTTTATATTCGAAAAATTCAACATAAATAATTATTAGTTACGCGTGATGCGTGACGCTTAATTATTATGTACAGCAGGCGCTTGTAAAATATACAAAATTATGAATTCTAGCTAAACGCAGTATGTGTTATACAAAATTCATAAATTTTAAAACTAGTCACGCGTGTTGCGTAACTTTGAATCATTTTTTACAGCATTTGTTCATTAAAATGTATAAATTTATAAAATCAAGACGAAACTTGGCTTTTATATTCGAAAAATTCAACATAAATAATTATTAGTTACGCGTGATGCGTGACGCTTAATTATTATGTACAGCAGGCGCTTGTAAAATATACAAAATTATGAATTCTAGCTAAACGCAGTATGTATTATACAAAATAATCCAATTTAAAAACGAGTCACGCGTGTTGCGTAACTTTGAATCATTTTTTACAGCATTTGTTCATTAAAATGTAAAAATTTATCAAATCAAGACGAAACTTTGGCTTTTATATTCGAAAAATTCAACATAAATAATTATTAGTTACGCGTGATGCGTGACGCTTAATTATTATGTACAGCAGGCGCTTGTAAAATATACAAAATTATGAATTCTAGCTAAACGCAGTATGTATTATACAAAATTCATAAATTTTAAAACTAGTCACGCGTGTTGCGTAACTTTTAATCATTTTTTACAGCATTTAAACAAAATATAAAAAAGTTAATTTTGGCATAAAAAACAAAAAGAATTTATTTAGTCACGCGTGTTGCGTAACTTTCAATCATTTTTTACAGCATTTGTTCGTTAAAATGTAAAAATTTATAAAATCAAGACGAAACTTGGCTTTTATATTCGAAAAATTCAACATAAATAATTATTAGTTACGCGTGATGCGTGACGCTTAATTATTATGTACAGCAGGCGCTTGTAAAATATACAAAATTATGAATTCTAGCTAAACGCAGTATGTATTATACAAAATTCATAAATTTTAAAACTAGTCACGCGTGTTGCGTCACTTTTAATCATTTTTACAGCATTTAAACAGCAAAGCGTATAAATATATCAAATCAAGTAAAATTTTGGCATATAAAATCAAAAAAATCAACAAAAATTAGTTTTAGTTACGCGTGATGCGTGACGCTAAACTATTATTTGAAGCAGGCTCATGTTTAATATAGAAAATCAATAAGTCATGCTCATTGGAATATGTTTTAATGGTTAAATACAAAAAAATACACACATTTAAATATAAGTAACGCGTGCAGCGTGACGCTACAATATGTTATTATTATATAATTATTAAAAAAAAATAATTTATTTTGGAAAAATACAGATCGAACAAGTGGGTCTTGCACGAATATGTATTATGAAAATATAAATTACGCGTGATGCGTAACGCTTAAATATTTTACTACAACAGGGAAATGTTGAACATAAAAAATCTTTCATTCTTACAAAATCAGTCTTCTTTGGTAGCCAAGATTTAACAAAGCTTCGTTAAGAGCTGTAAATGATCACTAAGAAAGGATTTTGAAAAAGTCCACCTCAAGCTATTAGGATGGACAAGGTTTGTATGAAAAAATAAATTTTTCCAATTTCCCGTCACCCACTGTGTGTCGTCTAGGGAAATAAAAATACAATTGATTTTTAATTTAAATACGTGTATTTCATGACTTCCCCATTCAAAATGGGGAAATGTCGTCACGTTGATTTGATTTTATTGCGCCCTGTTGGGCAGAAGGTCCGCCCATTTTTGGCACTACCCTCCTACAATTTTTACGACCTGACTGGGAGGGGGGGGGGGGCGCATAATTTATGCATGCCTCAACTGAAATAAAACGAAGCACGAGCGAGCATAAGTCAAATTTAGAGCCCACTTAGTAGACCAATAAATACCTCAAATACGTAGGTAGGTAACTGTGGGGAACTTCCCTAAATGACGTTTTTATGGCCTAGCCGCAGCATCCTCTCAAGTATTTGTTGTATTTGTTTCTTATTAAATTTTGGCCAGCCAAGCATAAAAAAAATATGTGAGTGTGTGTGTGGCAGGTTCTTCATAAAATTTTTTCTTTATATGCTTAGACGACGCAGTTGCAGTTGGGGGGGGGGGGAGGCGTGGACAAGCCGCAACAAGAGCAACAATAACCCAAAATGCCAACAAGTATGATAACCGCAACAAAAACACCAACAACACGCCCACAAAACACACTGACGAAGAACGACGGAGGCCAGAGATACAATCTGTAGACGCAGGCGGCGACCAGGCGACAACAACAAAGCACAAGAGAAGGAAAGAAAAAAAAATATATATATAAAACAGGAAGATGTTGTGGCACATTTTTTCACTAAGAGTATTATGAAATTTTTTATATATATTTTACAACTTGTCTGCGATGCTGTTTCTCACATTTTTACGTACTGCTTTGCTTGCTTTATAAATTTTGTGGAAAGAAAAAGGTTTTGACAGTTTTGAAGAGTTATTTTTAAAGTAAACGTTTTTTATATCAATTTGGTTAAGACTAGCACTAATTTAACACAATTAGTTGAGTTTAAGAGGCTAGAGCTGGATTTATGAAACTATGTGACTGTACAAAAGTATGCTACACAAATTTTAAGCCAACTAAAAAGGTTAAGTTAATTAACTCTGAATTAAGAAGCTGTTCTGACTAGCTGACTGATTGGTAATTAACGCACAGCCTAAACGGTAGGTTTTAGAAAATTATAGCTTGAACAGTAGTTTCTATTGTTGGTGAAAATAAGCGGAGTTTTTATAGAATCCACCCAGATTGAGTTGAAAATACCCGAATAAGTGTCTATGTAGAACTTTTATTTTCATTCGATTGACTTAAAACTCTGTTCGTAAGCTAAAAAAAAAGGCTCAAGTTCCCCTAATTATGAAGAATTCTTCCTCAAGGTCGAAAAAGGGAAATCAGGGTTCTTTTATTGCAAAATTAATTTTTTCAGGGTCAGAAAATTCAATTCCTTTTTAAGGTCATTCCGTCCCGATTTCAAACACAAATTTTCAATTGATTTTCGTCTTCTCACGATCTCGAGATCTCGCGTCCATCCCTTCCCGATCTACGTCTATCCTGTACCTTTCTAAACCCCTTTGAAAAGTTTCCAAGCCTGTTTTCCAACACTGTTTTTTTTAACATTGGTTTTCAACACTGTTTATCAACATTGTTTTCCAACTCTATTTTCAAACACTGCTTTTCAACACTGTTTTCCAACATTGGTTTCCAACTCTGATATTTAAAATTTTTTTTAAAAACTGTTTTTTAACACTGTTTTTATTGCAAAATTAATTTTTTCAGGGTCAGAAAATTCAATCCCTTTTCAAGGTAATTCCGTCCCGATTTCAAACACAAATTTTCAATAGATTTTCGTATTCTCAGGATCTCGAGATCTCGCTTCCATCCCTTCCCGATCTACATCTATCCTGTACCTTTCTAAACCCCTTTGAAAAGTTTCCAAGCCTGTTTTCCAACACTGTTTTTTTTAAACATTGGTTTTCAACACTGTTTATCAACATTGTTTTCCAACTCTATTTTCAAACACTGCTTTTCAACACTGTTTTCCAACATTGGTTTCCAACTCTGATATTTAAAATTTTTTTTAAAACTGTTTTTTAACACTGTTTTTCAAAACTCTTTTTCAAAACTGTTTTGCAACACTGTTTTTCTTTGTACGTGTTGTTTAACATTGTTTTTCAACACTGTTTTCAACATTGTTTTTCCAACACTGCTTTTCAACACTGTTTTCCAACACTTTTTCAACACTGTTTTTCAACACTGTTTTTCAACACTGTTTTCCAACACTGTTTTTCAACACTGTTTTCCAACACTGTTTTTCAACACTGTTTTCAAACAATTCTTTTCAACGCTGTTTTTCAACACTGATTTTCAACATTGTATTCCCACACTGCTTTTTAACATTGTTTTCCAACACTGCTTTTCAACATTGTTATCCAACACTGCTTCTCAATATTGTTATCTAACACTGCATTTCAACACTGTTTTCAAACACTGCTTTTCAACGCTGTTTTCCAACACTGCCGTTTAACATTGCTTTCCAACACTGCTTTTTAACATTGTTATCCAACACTGCTTCTCAATATTGTTATCCAACACTGCTTTTCAACACTGTTTTCAAACACTGCTTTTCAACAATGTTTTCCAACACTGCCTTTTAACATTGTTTTCCAACACTGCTTTTCAACATTGTTATCCAACACTGCTTCTCAATATTGTTATCCAACACTGCTTTTCAACACTGTTTTCAAACACTGCTTTTCAACAATGTTTTCCAACACTGCTTTTAACGCTGTTTTTCAACACTGCTTTTCAACTTGTAACATGTTCAACACTGTTTAACATTGTTTTCTAACACTGTTTTCAACATTGTTTCCAACACTGTTTCTCAACACTGTTTTCAACACTGTTTTCAACATGTTTTCAACACTGTTTTAACTTGTTTTCCAACACTGTTAACATTGTTTTCCAACACTGTTTTTAACATTGTTTCCAACACTGTTTTCAATATTGTTATCCAACACTGTTTTTCAAATTTAAAATGTTTTACAGTTTTTTTTCAACTGTTTTTCAACACTGATTTTCAACATTATTCCCACATGTTTTTAACATTGTTTTCCAACACTGCTTTTCAACATTGTTTCCAACACTCAAATTGTTATCCAACACTGCTTTTCAACACTGTTTTCAAACACTGCTTTTCAACAATGTTTTCTAACACTGCTTTTCAACGCTGTTTTTCAACACTGATTTTTAACATTGTATTCCCACACTGCTTTTTAACATTGTTTTCCAACACTGCTTTTCAACATTGTTATCCAACACTGCTTCTCAATATTGTTATCCAACACTGCTTTTTAACATTGTTTTCAAACACTGTTTTCCAACACTGATTTTCAACACTCTTTTTATTGATCCAAATCTGTCAAATAAAAATAATAAAAACCTTTTGAGCTTGTCAAAAAAAAACATTTGCTAACAATTAAAGAATTTTCAGCTAAATATAAAATGTTGCCCAGATAAGTAGGCCATAAAAATGTTTTTATAGCTTAACCAATTTACTCTCTATCTTCAATAAAGTCTTACAAACAGCTCTAACTCCCCGTCTCATAATTCTTTATAATCTTTTCCCCAAGTTAAAAAATTAAAAGGTAATTAAACTCAGCTCAAGTTCAAGTTCTGTCACATTTTGGTACTCAACTTTCTTTCATTATTTCCTACAAACACTTCATATGTTAATTTTCCAATTAGACTGCGAGAAATGGCACTAATTACATGCGCATGTTTGCAGGAAATAACAAACAAACAAACAAACAAAAACAAGAAAAATAAAAGTAGCCACTTGAAGGTCGGCTAAGACCCAGTCAAAAATGAGGAAAAAAAAAAGTAAATAAAATTAATTTTATGCAGCAAAAACCTCGTCTTGAAAAAAAAAACACACAAACACCCTCCCAACAAACAACGAAAAAGGCCTAAAGAAATGCTGCAAATGTCTGGCCTCAAGTGGGGTGTGCGCTATATATGAGTGGCCCTGTGGCAGGTGTGGGTGGGATGGGGTGGGGTGGGGAGGCACATTAAAACGAGCGTTTGACACGCGACGCGTTTGCATTTTACACGCAGCGGGCGCACTAATACCACAGCCGCCTCATTGTTTCATTGTATGGTAGGAAGGCGGAAATATTAACCGCACTGTACAATTCTAATTACATTTTGCCAACCCAGGTTGTCCTGGTCGCTCCAGGAGTTGTGGCTGGCGTGTGTGCTCCTTTAATTTTATTTATGGCGCAAAATTGCTGACTTGTGTGTGTGTGTGTGTGTGTGTTACCGCAGCATCGCGTGTCGCATTGCAATAAAGTGCAACAGGAAGAAAAAAAAACAACAACAGCAGCCGCCCTCTTTGTATCCTTGACTTCAATAAGAAGTTAAAGGTGTGAACAGCATGTGGACCCCAAGGCTAAGCTTTAAAATCTTTCGGTTGAAATGCATTGAAGCATATTTTTCCCATACACACGGAAACGACTTACTTGAGAAGCTGATGGATGGTTGGTTGGCTGCTTTCATGGTTTCAGTTAAATCTTAAAAAATTGCATACACATACCTGAAAGTAAAGAAGGAAAACAGATTGTTTAGATTTTGAAAATGTGAGGGGAAAAACAAAGGTTGAGGTATAAAATAAAGTTTAAAATGGCTATAAGGATTATCTGCTTTAATAGTAAGTGGTTTATTATTGAATAATGAGAAATATTCAACTGAAGTGGAGTAGGAAAGACCTCTCTTCCTAGTATCTGTAGAAAGATTATCGTAGGTGGGGATTTTCTGAAAGTTTATCCAATTTTTAAAATTCTTATCTTGATTCTTTCATATTTTACTCATATTTTCTTTATGTATATGGCTGTGACAAGCTTAATCTGTGAATCATATAAGCAATCCATGTGGATGCTATTCACAAATTTAAAATTTGAAAGTTAAATTGTACAAAGAAATCAAATAACGTTGTGTTTGAAGCAAGTGTGGGGTAGTGGATTCTATTTTAGAACTATCCTTGCGAGTTCTTTAGGCTTGAAACAGCTGATAAACAATTTTTCTAATTTAATTTAACTAAGAAATATTTATTTCTTAATTCTTAAGCTATCTTAAAAAGTGGATGTTAAGTAGTTAACAATTTTAAACCATTTCTGTTGGTACTTTAAGCATAATTTATAAAATTCCGCTTTTAAAATAGCTCTTTAAAGTTTTAAGTTGTGGATTCTATGTGGATCTTAAGTGGATCTTAAGTGGATCCCAAGAGGATTCAATGTGGAGTCCTTGTGTAGTCCAAGTTGATACCAAGTGGATACATTGATGTGTTTGAAGCAAGTGTGATTAGTGGATTCCATTTGTGAACGATCCTTGCGAGTTCTTTAGGCTTGATTTCTTTTATTTTGATGGTAAAACAGCTTTTAAACTATTTTTTAAATCTAATTTGACTTAGAAATATTTTTTTCAAAATTCTCAAGAAAGTTTAAAAAGTGGATGTCATGTGGATAACAATTTTAAACCATTTTTTGGTACTTTAAGTTCAATTTATAACATTCTGCTTTTAAAATAGATCTTTCAAATATGAAGGAGTGGATTCTAAGTGGATTCCATTAGAATTTTAAGTGGATTCTATTTTAAACCATTTATAATTTATATTTCTGCTTAATTTATACAATTCCGCTTTTAAAACAGCTCTTCAAAGTATTAAGGACTGGATTCCAAGCAGATTCCATGCGAATTTTAAGTGGATTCTTAGTGGATTCTATTTTAAACCATTTCTGTTGGTCCTGCAAGCTTTATTTATACAATTTCGCTTTTGAAACAGCTCTTTTCAGTATTTAGGAGTGGATTCTAAGTGGATTCCATGAGAATTTTAAGTGGATTCTAAGTGTATTTCGTTTTAAACTATTTCTGTTGGTACTTTTTTAGCTTAATTTGTACAATTCCGCTTTTAAAGCAGCTCTTTAAAGTATTAAAAGGTGTTTTTTTAGTGGATTCCAAGAAAATTTTAAGTGGATTCTATTTTTAACCATTTCTGTTGGGTACTGCAAGCTTAATTTATACAATTCCGCCTTTAAAACTGCTTTTTAAAGTATTAAGAAGTGGATTCTAAGTGGATTCCAAAAGCATTTTAAGTGAATTCTAAATGGATTGTATTTTTAACCATTTCTGTTGGTACTGCAAGCTTAATTTATACAATTCCGCTTTTAAAACAGCTCTTTTAAGTATTTAGGAGTGGATTCTAAGTGGATTCCATGAGAATTTTAAGTGGATTCTAAGTGTATTTCGTTTTAAACTATTTCTGTTGGTACTTTTTTTTAGCTAATTTGTACTACAAGCTTAATTTATACAATTCCGCTTTTAAAGCAGCTCTTTAAAGTATTAAGAAGGTGGTTTTTTAGTGGATTCCAAGAAAATTTTAAGTGGATTCTATTTTTAACCATTTCTGTTGGTACGGCAAGCTTAATTTATACAATTCCGCCTTTAAAACTGCTCTTTAAAGTATTAAGGAGTGGATTCTAAGTGGACTCCAAGAGAATTTTAAGTGGATTCTAAATGGATTCTATTTTTAACCATTTCTGTTCTGCAATTTATAAATGCTTTAAGAGGTTTAGGAAGGAAGGATGGTTATATTGTTGGTACTGCAAGCAATTTTACAATTCCGCTTTTAAAACTGCTCTTTAAAGTATTAAGAGTGGATTCTAAGTGGACTCCAAGAGAATTTTAAGTGGATTCTAAATGGATTCAATTTTTAACCATTTCTGTTGATACTGCAAGCTTAATTTATACAATTCCGCTTTTAAAACAGCTCTTTAAAGTATTAAGGAGTGGATTCTAAAAGGATTTAGAGTGGATTCTAAATGGATTCTATTTTTAACCATTTCTGTTGGTACTGCAAGCTTAATTTATACAATTCCGCTTTTAATATAGCTCCTTAAAATATTTAGGAGTGGATTCTAAATGGATTCCTTGAGAATTTTAGGTGGATTCTAAGTGGATTCCGTTTTAAACCATTTCTATTGGTACTTTTAGCTTAATTTATACAATTCCGTTTTTAAAGCAGCTCTTTAAAGTATTAAGGTGTGAATTCTAAGTGGATTCCATGTGGATTTTAGGTGGATTCTAAGTGGATTAAAATAGGGAGTTCAAGTGGAGTCCAACTTGATTCCAAGTGGATTCGAAATGCAGTCTTAGTGGCTTCTTGATAATTTCATGTGGTTTCCAAGTGGATTGCATGTGTATTCCAAGTGGCTTAAAAGTGGATCCCACGGAAAATTCGAATTTTAAAAGTATTTACTAAAATTTTAAAGTTTAAACTGAATTTCCTTAAATTTTTGTAGTTAAAGCAATTCTCCAGTGTGTATCCTAAGGGATCATAAGTGGAATCTCTAGTGGATGATATAGCCAAACTATTACTCTTGAATTTTTAGAATTTATGACTGTTATTGGTAACTTTTTTGATTTGTAGTAAAAAATCAAACTTTTTTTTTCTGTAAAAAGCAACAAACTTTGCTTTTACTTAATTTATTAAACTCTGGAGATTCCCCCCTTCCATACTCTGAGATTGGAAACTCTTACAACTAACACGCACACACACACACACACAAAGTGTCGAAAAAAAAAACCTCATAAATATCGATTTCATTGCCTGGACGCATACATTTCATGGTTATCCGGCTGATGAGGCGGCAAGAGCACTTCCATTCATTCCGTCGTCGTCGTGTGCGAATCATCCACACGCCATGACTAAAAGTTACTAAATTTTCCGGCCGTTTGCGTCATTAATTTCCACAAAAAAAAAAAAAAAGAATACGAATACGAAACGCAAGTAGAAATAATGGGGGCAAACGCAAAAGTTTCGCGCCGATGGCCGTGCTCTGATAAGGATAATGGATTTGGACTCCATTCGCAACGAGAGAGTCAAAGTAAATTTATTCATTGACAATTGAGTTGCGGCCTGCTGAAAATTGAGTTTGAGTTTTGGGTTGTGTCCACCCACCCATTTGCTCCTCCTCCTCCCCCTCTCTCTCTCTTATCATCGTCGTCATCGTCAGTTCATCCCAAGTAATTTCAAGTGCTGCTGCATATTTATTTGCACAAACGCTTTGCTTTATTATTATGTATACCAATGACGACCCCTGTTATTAGAGTAGGACCAAAATGAAAGAAGAACCAAAATAAAGAAGTAAAACGAGAACTTCGACCACGAAGTTCTTCAGAGTTTTCCCTTCAAGTACTTTACTGCGGCCAGGCTTCGTATTTGAAATATTTTCACGCAAAAAAATAGAAAAAAAGAAAATGTCAATGGCTTACTAAAGTATGCAAGCCAGAAAAGTTGAGGTAGGAAAATGAGTGAGCCAGCTTTTCATTTAAATGATTTCTGAGTTGGAGGTTGGAGCAAAAGGTTGTGTGAGAAAGTTTTCCCAAAAAAACTAGAATCAGTTGGCAAAGAGTTTAGGTAGAATATATATTTATAAGTTTTGAGTTTAGAACTCAAAATGATTCTCAATATACTTTTGGGGGTTCAAAAAGTGTGCTAGAAAATTTTAGTTAGACAAGTCAATGGCTTTTTGAAATCTGCTCCTGTCAACTAACATCTTCTAATAATATGATCGCTGCAGGAAAAACTTTATTTGGGGAAAGAAGGGCCATTATTATCGACGTTTTATAGAGAATCCCGAGAACGTTTAATGTTTATATCTATGTATGAAAAAAATAACGTATGGAAGTTTATGAAAAAATTACTAGAATGGTGTAAATCTTATGTGGCGGTTTAATGGGATATTATTTCAATTTTATCAGAATAAATTGTATATTATTACTAAAAATTTTGTTTAATTAAAGATTGTAAAAAATTTTTTAGTTAAACTAATTAAAATTTTTTTATAATAAAAAAATATGTAGAAAATTTTTTAATAAAATTTGAATTAACGTATACTTATCAAAGAAATTATAATTACAAACCACATTTATCATAAAATATAATTATAAAATAAAAATTTTTGTATTCAAAAATTTTTATATAAATAACATTTACGTTACATTTTTTTAAAATAGAAACATATTTTTCATTTTTTGTAAATTAAAAATAAACTTTTTACTTAAAACATTCAGGGTATTTGTTGACAGTTTATTTGTGAAATTACTAGCAAAAACACAGAAAACCCAAAATTTTAATGAAAAAAAGAATTCTGCTGTCTTTTATAATAGAAAAAAAAATGTTTAAGTTAAATATATTTATTCTGTATATGAGAAAAAGTATTTATAACGAATATCAAATGTTCATTTCAAAAAAAAAAATTTTTTTAATTAATTAAAACTATTTTTTTTCTTTAAAAAACCAGCTTCTCATAACACTTAGAAATTTCTTATATTTTTTATCGAAAAGTGCACATAAAAGTGAAAAAAATTCGGTTTTGGGTTCGCTTTAATCCGATATACTGTTTAAAAGTTATAAATTTTTGAAAATTCCAAGTTTCATACGCAGTATCTTGAAAAATTAATTATAGGGTATTATCATAGTCCTTTTCAACATAAATAATTTTTTTTTTTGAAGACGAAAAAGAAACGAGAAAAAGATTTTGAGGTAGGAGCTTTAAGAAAGTTCAGCCAAAAAAATTTTGACAAAATTTTTGGCTTAACAAAAATTTGTAAAATTTAATTATTTTTTAAAATTCAATAAACTAATTATATAAATTTTTTTGATAGCTCAATTTAATACCTTCTCGATTTGTAGTATCCATCCAATGTCAAAATATTTTACGGCACGCAAAATCAAAATATTAAAAACCAAGAGAGCCGCTGCACAAGTGGCTCTCTCACTCTCATTAGAGCGCCACTTGCAAATAAGTTCTTCTTCTTTAATTTCTTGCTTTGCCGAATTCTCACACACACACGCACAAAAGACACAAACACACGCGAGCACAAAAGACAAAAACGCACGCAAAAGAAAAAAAAAAGAAAAAAAATGAACGGTAAATGCCTAATCAAGGCGGCTTGCACTTAACACAGAATCATAATTCCAACTCAATTTGGACGTTTGACCGTAGTTAAGGCTTTTGCTATTATTTACGTTTTTATTTATTAACTTTAAAACACTTTTAAACAATTAAAACTTATGCGACCGACGCGTTCTAATGAGCAGCCAATTTTTTTCACCCGCACGCAGTGGCCAGCTTAAAGACACTGAAGAGCGCTGGCGCAGCCATTGAATGAAGTGTGGGGGGAAGAGAGAGATCGTCTTGTTCTCCCACATGTAAAAGAGGCGGTGGAGTGCAGATGCCGAATTTCGCCATGCACTAACACAAACAACCACACGCAAACGAAAAAAAAAGAAAATGAACGGTAAATGCCAAATGAAGGCTTGCACTTAACACAGAATTATAATTCCAACTCAATTTGGACGTGTGACATTTGTTAAGGCTTTTGCTATTATTTAAGCTATTATTTGTTAACTTTAAAACACTTTTAAACAATTAAAATTAATACGACCGACGCGTTCTAATGAGCAGCCAATTTTTTTCACCCGCACGCAGAGGCCAGCTCAAAGACACTGATGAGCTTGGCCATTGAATGAAGTGTGGGGGGGGGGGGAAGAGAGAGACCGCCTTGTTCTCCCACATGTAAAAGAGGCGGTAGAGTGCAGATGCCGAATTTCGCCATGCACTAACACACACAAGCACACGCAAACGAAAAAAAAAATGAACGGTAAATGCCAAATGAAGGCTTGCACTTAACACAGAATCATAATTCCAACTCGATGTGGACCTTTGACCGTAGCTAAGGCTTTTGCTATTATTTAGGCTTTTATTTGTTAACTTTTTAACAAATAAAACTAATACGACCGACGCGTTCTAATGAGCAGCCAATTTTTTTCAACCGCACGCAGAGGCCAGCTCCAAGACACTGATGAGCCATTGAAAGAAGTGTGGGGGGGAGAGAGAGAGATCGCCTTGTTCTCCCACACATGTAAGAGAGGCGGTAAAGTGCAGATGCCGATGAGAGTGGGTCAAGGTGAATTTTGTAAATGCTTATGCTTAGCTTATAAATTCACCTTGGATTAGAGCATGTAGTAAATTAAAAAGGTGAGTTTAGTAGTAATGCATGCCGCCTCTTTTGGGTGGTGTGGTGTAAAGCAGCGGCTGTCAATGTGCTCGCTCGAATTTTGATTTTTCATAATTGAAAGACATTAAAACACTCTCCAAAAGCTACACAATTTATCATTCTCTCACTTAAGTTGCACTTTGCATTCCATAATACACTTTATGGCTCGCTTAACCACTAACACGCTACTCAGCATAAGAGTCACTGCACTTGCAACCACAAAACCATGTCCAATTCACCACCCCCAGACTCCCCCCCCCGGTTACTGCTAAACTCATTACACTCATTCATACACACACACACCGACAGGACAATATCAAAAGCCAATTAGCATACATTTTCATGCACTCACTTGACAAAATCAAACAAGTCCAGTTCAGCCAGCCAGTAACCGGGGCTAACCGAAAAATTTCACAGCACTTTAAACGTATTCATAGAGCATTTCACATTCACATTCACATACACACATGACATGTCAACAAGAGAAAATTCATTCTGTTTGCTTACATGTATGAGTGGACAAGTCAACAAGAAAGCTTCCTCCTCTTCCTCTCTCTCTCTCTCTCTGGCTCCATATCAAATTAACAAAACAAACGGAGCATCCGAGAAGGAGGATCCCTGACGAAAAACTTAGAAACTACTTCAAGCAGCAAAATAAACTAATAAGCAAAACTGCAAACGAAGGAAAGAAAGCTGAAAGCAGAAAGCTGCTGCTGCTGCTGCTGCTTTGGCGTGTCCTTGCCAAGTTAGGGTGGGAGGGGGGGGACCAACAACAATACAAAAAATAAACCAAACAAGCTGCTCGGCCTCGTCTTAATAAGATAAATAGGCACTTGAGTGCAAGTTTCAGCTGTTGTTGTTGTTGTTGTTGTTGGTGAAAGGACGACAAAAACTTGAGTTAGGTAAGGGCAAAGCGTTGGCGATATTCAATATTTTGTTTGTTAATGATGGCAGCAAAAGTTGGCTTTTCTAGGATTTAGGCTTTTAATGTTTGTGGTCTGTTAAAAATGGATTATATGTGCTTAGGCTCTTTGCATTTTGATTTATGTTACAAGTTTACAAAAAAAGGAGAGGCTTTTCATTTGAATTTTTGCGGTTTTACTTATTTGAAATTATTTAACATAAATAAGTAATTGGGCTAATTAAATAAACTTGTAAATTTGAGACAAGACTTTTGATTTTAGAAAATACTTTTTATTTATTTAAATATAAATGAGCAAAACGGTGTAAAAAAATAAAGAGAGTTGAGAGAAAAGTTGGAGAACGATGTAATATTTTTTGAAAATTTTTAAATATTTTGTTATTATGTGAAAATAAATATATTAAATTTTATTGTTGATTTAAAAACATTTGTAACTGAATTAACATAATTATTATGATAAAAAAAATATGTACCGTGCAAAATGTCCCGTGCGAATTATTATATATATTTTTTATATATTTTTTGTAATTAGTATTTTGTTATTATGTGAAAATTTATAAATTTATAAATGTATTGTTGATTTAAAAACATTTTTAACTGAAATAACATAATTATTATGATAAAAAATATGTCCCGTGCGAATGTGCTTAAAATGGAATTTTAAAAAAAGTATAAGGTTTTTTTTTGGGTAAAATTAAACCCATTTTTAAGTGACATCAATGATTAACATTCTAAAAAAAATTCACAATGAAATATTGCCTCAGGTTTTGCTAAAGTGGGATTTTTTATTTCCGATTATGTCCCGTGCGAATGCCTTGATTTTTTGCAATTATCTAGAAAAGTAAAAATTGCTCAAAATCCAACTTAGCTTCAATTTAAGGGCTATAAGTTAAGCTTTCTGACAAAATAAACCATTTTTTTTCTTTTAGCCAATTCAAAAGTGTTCGACGGTCCCGTTCGACATATAGATTTTCGCCACCGTAATGAAAAAGCTTGTAATTAATTGTTAACCAGTTCTGATTTAGTTTAAAACTGTCTGTAATCGAGTTTCTTTTATGCTGAAATCGTTAAAGTAAGTTGGAAATGGGACCACGGCAGTTGGAAAGAAATCTTAGAAATTTAAAAATTTTAGAAATCCGGCTCGAAGAACCAAGTAAAGATGGGGCATGTGGATGAGGCCAAAATAGGTAATGTAGTCAAATAGAATCTGGCCAAAGCAGTTTTCAATAAAAAAAAACAGGAGCTTAAGTATGTATACACCTTGATAGAGCAGTTATTAAATTGAAAACAATTTTTTTTTTTTTTTTTTCGTATTTTTCCTTTCCAAGAAATACTTTATACCAAAGGTAGAATTCTGATAATGTAATGAAGAAGCTTATACTTAATTGTCAACCAAGTTCTAATCTAGTTAAAAACGGTTTGGAATCAGTTTTCTTTTATGAACTGGTTCAAAATGCTTATAAGCTTGTATGTGATATGACATAAAGTGAAAGTAAGATGAAAGTAATTTTTTTAACTATTCCAGCGCTACAAGAACATAAAGATGACTTATAATTAGTGATGTAGTTACTCAATGAAGTCAACAAAAATTGTACGATTTAAAATCATTTAAATTGGAACATGTTTGCAAATTTTGAAGTCATGATAAGGTATTTTTTCTTATAAAGCGACAAATATTAGTAGGAATTCCTGGGTTTACATGCCGCAATTGAAAAAGTAAGCTGGAAATGGCACCAGGGCAGTTAGAATGGTTTATAGTCGTCCGGCTCGAAGGACCAAGTTAAGATGAAGGCATATGATTGATGCCAAACAGGTCTGATGGTCAAATAAAATCAGATTTAATTAGTTTACAATAAAAAGCAGAAGCTTTCATAGGTAAACAACTTGACTGAACGCCTAAAAAAAAAATATTAAAATTTAAATATTAAAATAAATAAATAATTATAAATTTTTTTTTTTATTACTTCTGAGAAAAAAATGTTTACCAAGTGCAGATTTTTGATTACCTAAAAAAAAGCTTTTAAATAATTGAAAATCATGTTCTGATCTAATTAAAAACGCTTTGAAATTGGGTTTCTTTTATGAACTGGTTCATAATGCTTCGGAAACTGTTACCACATTTTACTTTTGCGGTTTGGTCACACGAGCGTATGCATATTAAACTCAAATTGTATAAGATTATACGTAAAATGATAAAAAGTTCTTTTGTAACTCCATAAAGTCCACAAAAAATGTACGATTTAAAATCAGCTTTTCAAATTCTGTAGTCTGAATCTCGTAGCAACATTGATGAATGTATTTTTCCGTATTTAAACATGCTGGAATTTGAAAAGCAAGATAAAAATGGTTCTACGGCAGTTAGAATGGTTTTTAGTCATCCGGCTCGAAGGACCAAGTTAAGATAGGGGCATGTGGTTGATGCCAAACAGGTCTAATGGTCAAATAGAATCGGACTTAATCAGTTTTCAATAAAAAGCAGTAGCTTTAATAAGTAAACAGCTTGACAAAGCATCTATTTAAGTCTTAGAACTACCTTCAGGACCAAAAAATTAGCTTAAGCAGCAATTAAGTGGGATTGCTTGCTTTAATTTCTTTCTCTATTTTGCCAGCTGGTGGCGCCGCAGCTTCCACTTGATTGCTTTTCATTTCTTGTGGCTTACTTGCTGCTACTTCTTTAGCCCCAGCGGTAAATATCAATTTCCACATTAACGCCGCCGCGCCGCCTCTCCTCTCTCTCTCTCTCGCACTCCAATTACACTTGACTATGGCTGAAGTAAAATTGTCATTACTTTTCCACTGTGATTTACACTTCAAAAGCCGCCACGAATCCCTTTGAGAGTGTTTCCTTACACCATTTTCTTCTTCTCTTGCAATTTTTCAATTTATATGCCAAAAGAGGGAGGGAAGGACACCGAAGCGGAGGCGTGGCTCTTGATTTGGACTTGTGTAAAAATATTGGCATAAATTATGAAGCCAAAAGGCGAAATGTTTCCGCTTAATAAGGCTTTCCGTTTCCGTTTGCTGGCCGCTTCCTTCCTTCCTTTTAGCCAGCTTCTTCATCTCTGAACTGGCGGGGGGGGGGGGGGGCCTACTTTGTATGCAATGCAGAAGCATTTTGTGGTCTGGCCATTGTTAAGCTCGTTGTCAGCGCGCGCGCTTGGCAATTGATAATGATTATAATGGCTTTTCCACCCCCCCACCCCCACCCCCGCTTCACTTCACTCCACACTACTTACATTACAATGCACTCTCCTGCCCCTCCCCTCCCCTCCCCTCCTGGTTGGCAATTTTCTTTCAAAGCTCATGCAAATGACTTTGGATTTTAATTAAAAAGCAAGTGGCCTGGCAGTGCATTTGATGAGAGATGATGATGATGAGACTCAGTTGGGTGTCCTTTTTAAACGGCTCCCTACTCGCTGCTTGCATCATCAAAGACAGGACATAGCAAAAAAAAAAAAAGGCTCTTCTATCCCATTGCTTCCTTTGTGTGCTCGGACGAGCCTAAATAAAGTCAATGATTTCCCTTTTCCCCATCTCTCTCCATATAAATTATTATTTTTTATGAATTATGCTGGCAATTATGCAGACAACAATAACAACAACAAGCAAGAGAGAAAAAAAGGGTTGCCTTTCGTACTTCCTTCCTGAAATCTGTGCTCAACTTGCTTTCGGTTTATTGAACTTGTTTAATTAAGCGTAAAATGTGTCCTTATTTGTCAGCTCCTTTACAGAAATCTGTTTGTTATTGGGTGTAGGACTTTTTGTGGCATAATTAGCGAACCGCTTTTTTTTGACACATTTTGATAAATCAGTGTACACTGGGAGAAAAACAAATGTGCAAAATAGAAGGCTTGCAGTTTTTGAAAGACGCTACCATTGATAAAAAAAAGTTTTTCTCACTAGAACTAATTTTTTGACCGATCGTTCCTATGGTAGCTATATGCTATAGTCATCCGATTTTGATAAATTTTTCCAGAATTGTGTGGAAGCATATAAAACTAATATATACCACGATTGGGGATGCTACGATGGAAAACAAAAAAGTTTTTCTCACTAGAACTAATTTTTAGACCGATCGTTTATATGGCAGCTATATGTTATAGTCATCCGATTTTGATAAATTTTTCCAGAACTATGTGGAAGCATATAAAACTAATATATACCACGATTGGTGACGCTGCGATGGAAAACAAAAAAGTTTTTCTCACTAGATCATTTTTTTACCGACCGTTTATATGGCAGCTATATGCTATAGTCATCCGATTTTGATACATTTTTCCAGAATTATGTGGAAGCATATAAAACTAACATATACCAAGATTAGTGACGCTTCGATGGAAAACAAAAAAGTTTTTCTCACTAGAACTAGTTCTTAGACCGATCGTTCCTATGGCAGCTATATGATATAGTCATCCGATTTTGATAAATTTTTCCAGAATTATGTGGAAGCATATAAAACTAATATATACCACGATTGGTGACGCTGCGATGGAAAACAAAAAGTTTTTCTCACTAGAACTAATTTTTTGACCGACCGTTTATATGGCAGCTATATGCTATAGTCATCCGATTTTGATACATTTTTCCAGAATTATGTGGAAGCATATAAAACTAACATATACCAAGATTAGTGACGCTTCGATGGAAAACAAAAAAGTTTTTCTCACTAGAACTAGTTCTTAGACCGATCGTTCCTATGGCAGCTATATGATATAGTCATCCGATTTTGATAAATTTTTTCAGAATTATGTGGAAGCATATAAAACTAATATATACCACGATTGGTGACGCTACGAAGGAAAATAAAAAAGTTTTTCTCACTAGAACTAGTTTTTGGACCGATCGTTTATATGGCAGCTATATGCTATAGTCATCCGATTTTGATAAATTTTTCCAGAATTATGTGGAAGCATATAAAACTAATATATAACAAGATTGGTGACGCTTCGATGGAAAACAAAAAAGTTTTTCTCACTAGAACTAGTTTTTGGACCGATCGTTCCTATGGCAGCTATATGCTATAGTCATCCGATTTTGATAAATTTTTCCAGAATTATGTGGAAGCATATAAAACTAATATATACCACGATTGGTGAAGCTACGATGGAAAACAAAAAAGTTTTTCTCACTAGAACTAGTTTTTGGACCGATCGTTCCTATGGCAGCTATATGTTATAGTCATCTGTTCCGGCCGATTACAACAAATGTGCAGCCTATGTGTATTAAAGGACTTTTTGCAAAGTTTGGTCAATATAGCTTTAAAACTGAGGGAGAAGATAGCATATAGATCAAGAATATATATTCTTTATGGGGTCGGGGAGATGCTTCCTTCTATGCGTTACAAACTAAGTGACAATTTTAAGGGTATAAAAAAAATGAGAACGACTTGGCTGTTGATGCTGATCAAGAATATATATATATAAGCTTCGTTCTGGCTGTTTGATACATTTGCACTCTTTGTACCTTTGGTACAGAGTATAAAAATTATTGATTGTATTTTTTTTTAAAAATCGGTACAATAACGTAAGCATTAGTTATACAATTTCGGTATTAAGTTCGTATAATTTTCAAACATTTTGATTAAGACTGAATGGCAAACCCTTTTGAGCATAATCGATTAAATAAAGGGTGGCTAATGAATATTGCTACATTAATAAACTTAATCTTTCTATTTAAGAGCTTAAAGCAGTTTATATATATTTTTAAAATTAAAAAACCAGTAAATAAAATCAAAACAAAGAAAGTAACCGAACAAAAGCTATCACAAAATTATTTGGTAGCAGCATTCAACAGCCACCCTAAACAATAAATATTAGGCAAATAACACAGGGCAACAGCCATTTCGGTCTGGCCTTCTGGATGCAAAATTCTGTTCCAGTTCTGTGCCCTGATTCCTGATTTTCCATCAGCTCTTGTTTGCGAGAAATCGCGGAAAAACCATTTTGCTGTTTTTTTACCTTATGGAAAATTATGGGGGTCACACCTGAGCCTTTTGAGCCTTTTAATATTTCCTATACACATTTTGTGAATTAATCAAGTAGTCTACATAAAATTTAATTCACTTTTTCGTGAAAAAACGGCTGTAGCTTAGTCCAACCAGCTGATAAAAGTGCAACAAAATTCGTAAAAATAGCGGATATGTTAGGCTATATGCTAAAATAGTTGTTTTAATTTTACGATTTATGCTCTAGGTTGTAGATGACGGTTTATTTTGAAAAATTTGCTATAAATTGAGAAAAAATTATCTTCAAGGTCCAATTTAGTCACTTTCGGGTATGCTGATGCGGTTCGCTTGATTTTTTATGGCTGCATTGATGTATGTAGTACCGCATAAAACTTATAAACCTACAAATTTGTGCTTGGTGTGACCCCCATAATTTTCCATAAGCTAAAAAAACAGCAAAATGGTTTTTCCGCGATTTCTCGCAAACAAGAGCTGATGGAAAAAAAACCGAGACCACTTTTGGAATCAGGGCGCAGAACAGGAACATAATTTTGCATCGAGAAGGCCAGACCTCACAAAAGTGTTCATTTTGTTGCCCTGTGTAATTAATGTCAAATAAAAAACATTCCTATTGATAAACTTTGTAGTATCCCAAACATGAACTTAGTTAAAAAATTCATACTCCACACACTGTCATAAATTTAGTTTCTATCAACTTCAACTGGGTCCCTTACTTATTTTGCATAAACTTGACTGGACTTTCTCTCTTTCTTTGTTGCCTGTTTTTTTTTTTTTTATGTGAACATTTCACATTCCTGCCGCAATACTTCACTTGGCCTGCTCTATTTGCTGTCTAAGTCCTCATTTTATTTGGTTGTAGTACCAAAATGTATTCTTTTTTTCCCCCTTCCTTTTTTTTTTTTTTTTTTTGTGTGTTTTGCTGCATAAAATGCTTCAATAGATGTTGTCGTCGACATTGTAGAAAATCTAGTTCCTGGCAAATGCCACAAAAAAGATTGATTTTTTTTTTTTTTTTTTTTTTTTTTTTACTTTTACTTATTGTTGTTGTTGCTATTGCAGCTGCTTTTTTTGCTGGCAAACAGCCAGGCACAAATTTGTTTTGAGTGGCTCGGCGACGACAAGTCCAGAGAGGAAGACAAATACCTTAAAGTAAAAATTTTCATAAACAACAAATGGCAAATAAAGTAATAATCCGCTGGGGTGGAACATTTTCTTTTACTTTTGCTGTGGCATTTATTCTTAATTATCCACAGTGTTTTTTTTTCTCCCCTCCCCCCCACATATAAATCTAGTTGGCCGCAGTGTTGAAGCTGTTGCAGCTTTCATTACCAAGCCGCGCACTGCCCACACACTCGACATACTTTATCATGACACGCGGCGGCGTATTTCAACATATCTTCCTACACTGACAGATGAGCCAACAGCCAGGACACTCGTCCTGCCCCCACACACACAGAGTGGAGAGGAGTGTCCATCGTCTGTTTTGAACATATGACAGTTTAATTTACTTTTATTTTTGCTCTGTGGATTGCATTCCTTCCACTCACACACACACACACACACACAGAGAGAGAGACAGAATGTTGGTTATTCCAACTCTGTTTAAAGTTTATGTTTATGTCATTTAATTTCCATTATTTTGTATAGCTCAGCTCAAGCTCTTCCAATTTAATTATGCTCCACCTCCTCCTCCCCTCTCTCTCTCTCTCTCTCTCTCTGCTGTGTAATTTATGTTAAACTGTGAGTTATTAGAATTTATGACCAACTGCTGGCAAAAATTACTTTAGCCTAATGGTGGCAAATTTTTGGTCTTTAAGTCCTGTTTACAGAAATGCCAACTAAATACATGAAAAAGCAATCAAGTTTTTTCTCTTTTTGTGGGTTTTGGGTGGATTGATGGAAAGTAAGGAAATGTTTACCATACTGTGCTTTTTGAGAGGGGGTTACAAAACAAGATACTTAGTCAAATACATATACCCTAACAACTCATTTTTGGGTAAGAACATTTAACAAAAACTTCCCTTAAATTTTTTTTTTTTTTTTTTTTTTTTTTTTTTTTTTTTGTGGATTTCCCTTAAATGACATAAGTTTTTCGTGCCTTTCAGTAAAAATGTAATTTAAGTTCTATTCTTCTTATCTGGCTTATGAAAAATGTTGGAGAAAAAAAACCTTCGTTAAAAATATCGTTTAAGGGTTTTTTTTTTGGCACTTAAACGGCTAAAACTAACGTTAAGCTGTTCATATTTCAATAAAAGTAAAAACGTCGTTTTAATTTCGTGCAACTCAGGCGTGAAATTTAAGCTAACCTCCCGCAAATGAATATATCCGTAAAAAATATCGTTTATGAGTGATTCTTAAAACATTAACGGGTAAAACTAATCATATTTCTATAGAAGCACAAATTGTGTATGATTTCGTCATATTTTCGTGCTACTTAGTCGCGAAATTTTAAAAAAGAATTAAAACATTTGGAAAATATATCGTTTACAAGAGTTAATTGAAAATTTAAAGCGAAATCTTTCAATATAAGTAAATAATTCGTGAAATTTTCGTTCGTGAAATTTAAGCTATCCATTCCACCTCCCGCAAAGGAATATATGCGTAAAAGATATCGTTTATTAGTGATTCTTAAAATATTAACGGTTAAAACTATTCATCTTTCCAGTAGAAGTACAAATTGTGTATGATTTCGTGAGATTTTCGTGCAACTTAGTCGTGAAATTTTAAAAATAGAATGAAACATTTCAAAAATATATATTGTTTACGAGAGTTTCTTGAAACTGAAAGCGAGACACTATCCACAAGCAATTAATCATTAAATATGAATAAAAACTTTGTGAGATTTTCGTGCAAATAAGGCGTAAAATATAAGCTTTCCTCTCCACCTTTCGCTAAGGAATAATGTTAATCATTAGATCCGTAAAAGATATCGTTTTTGAGTGATTCTTGAATCCTTAACGGGTAAAACTCATCATCTGTAATAGATAACGTTTTTGAGTGATTCGAAAAAAGGTTAGAAAATAAATCCGTAAAAGATAACGTTTTTGAGTGATTCGAAAAAAGGTTAGAAAATAAATCCGTAAGAGATAACGTTTATGAGTGATTCTGGAACCTTAAACGTGTAAAACTATTCATATTTCAATAGAAGTACAAATTGTGTATGATTTCGTAAGATTTTCGTGCAACTTAGACGTGCAATTTTACAAAAAGAATAAAACCTTCCTAAAAGATATCGTTTACGAAAATTTATTGAAAGTTTAAAGGAAGAATCTTCAAACAAAAAGGAATCAGTTCTTTGAGCTTAGGCGTGAAATTAAATGTTTCCTATTCATTCTCTTGCTAAAAAAAACTCTGCTACAGAATGAAATCTTCATAAAAGATATGCTTCAACAGAGATTCTTGAAATTTGATATGATAAACTATTTATCTTTCAATAATGGTAATAATTTAATAAATGATTTCTTATTCTTTTGGCGTGAAATTTAAGCTTTTCTCTCCACCCTTCGCTAACGAACAATGTGAGAGAAAAATTCCGTAAGAGATATCGTTTATAAGTAATTCTGGAATCTTTAACGAGTATTACTATTCTTCTTTCAATAGAAGTACAACTTTAATATGATTTCAAGATATTTTCGTGCAACTTAGGCGTGCTATTTTAGAAAAAGAATAAAACCTTCGTTAAAGATATCGTTTACGAGGGTTTTTTTTTTTTAAATTTTAAAGGGTAAAATTTTGGGTACACAATTGATCTTTTATTACAATAAAAAATCTTCGTGAGATTTTCGTGCAAACTATGCGTGAAATAAAAGTTTTCTTCCCAATCTCTCGGAAAATTTTTTTTTTAAGAATAAAACCTTCATAAAACTTTTCCTCTCTCGCTAGAGAATAAAATCATCGTAAAAGATATACTTCTTTTAATAATGGTTACATTTTTTGAAGATTTCGTGAGATTTTTGTGGAACTTGAGCGTAAATTTTTGATATTCCCGAAAAAGTATGAAACCTTTAGGAATTTTTTTTTAAACGAGAGTTTCTTGAACGTTCAAAGGGTAAAACTAATATTAAATAAGTGAACTTTCAATATAAATAAAAGCTTCGTGAGATTTTCGTGCACCTAAGTACAGAACTTGAAGGTTTCGTCTCAAATGAAAAATTCTAGGGATTAAATCCTTTATAAAAGATATCGTTTACAAGTGATGATTGGAAATTTAATGGATAAAGTTATTGACTTACCATTCATCTTTTTACTAAAAGTAAACTATTCGTAAGATTTTCGTGCAGTTAAAGAAAAATTCTATATGTACACTCAGAAAAAAAAATGTCACTTAAATTTAAGTATGTCCGTTATTGAATTTAGACCGTTTTGTTCATATAATATGAAGATAATTATGCTCTTATTTCTTGAAATACCAATGAATCAATCCAAAATGCTTAAAACATAAGAGAAAGAATAATAATAATGTAACAGAATGCATTTTATTTCAAGTCAGCTCAGATTAAACTGAATATTTTTTTTTTATATATTCCTGTTCAGGTTGAGTATATAAATTGATAGTTGTACCAGATACTACACTAAAGAATAAAATCTTCGTAAAAGATATGGTTTACCGGGAGTTGCTTGATATTTAAAAGGGTGAACTAACTGTACGCGTTTTAATAAAACTAAAAATATCGTTAGATTTCGTGAGATTTTCGTGCATTTTAGGCGTTAAATTCAAACTTTTCTCTCCTCCTTTGTCTAAAAAAATATTCTGTGGAATAAAACCTGCGTAAAATTCGGATTTATTCCATCGTGAACTTCATGAAGTTTCTCAAAAAGCTTTCTTTTGTGGGGAAAGAGGTGTGGTGGGGGTAGCTTGCCCCTCGTTTACGATAGTTTACCAAAGTTTACGATAGTTTACCATAAACCGTATTTTTTTGCTCGAAGACGTCATCATTAATGTATTTCCCTCAAAGGAAAGGTCGTTTTTGAACACGTTTTCGCACAGTTAAAAAAAATTTTATATTTATTTCAAGTCCGCTTTCTTAAGTCTCACCTTTGGGAGCTTTGGCGAACATTAATCGAATTTTTCCTTAAGTGATCGTTTTTGTAGCTGCTGGGATTTGCGTTCAAATAGTTATAATTTAATTTAGAAGCCTAGTGAGCATAACATTTTGAAAAGATATTGTTATTACAGTAAAACTAAAGAACACTGTTTCGAAAATTGATTGAAATCGATATGTTATCGATAGTTTGTTCAAAAGGTATCGAAAACGTTAGTTTATTTAATCGAAAATCAGTCGATTCTATAATAGAATGAATTTAAATTCTTCTCCTTTTGCAATATACCCCACTTTCACTTTAGGGTATCACAAAATGAGCAAAAAGCTGGCATGCCAAACAATGACAGCAAGAAATCAACGCGCCAAAAACTGACAAACGACAAATGAGTAAAAAGTCCAGGAACCAGACAATGGATGACGCCATCGTCTAGCTCTGACTGACAGACAGAGACGACAGAACAGGACAGGACAGAACAGGGGGGGGGACAGTGTTTTGGGGTTGCCGGTTGGGGGGTTACTCCAATATTTTTCCAATAAAACGAAAACCGAAAAAAACACTTTTCCGATACAAAAAAAGTAACCAATATAAACTTAAACAACAAAACAAAAGAGTGGAGTAGTCGCCGCTGCCTTTTCATGCAAATAGTCTGGAATGTTGGCACCACAATTGTGGCTGTAAGTTTTTCTTTCTGCCAAATACAAATTCGCTTCTTTTTTTTTTCCTTTCTTAGCTCTCAAGAGATTTGTTTTGTTTTCGTGCACTTGTTTACTGCGTCTTTTGTAACAAATAGAAGAAGTGGCATCAACAATGCAGCATTATTCCCTCCCCTCCGCCCCTCCCCCTCACAAACACACATGCTAGCTAGAAGCTTGCTTACTTTACAGCTCTGGGGGATTTTCTCTCTTTTTTGTGCAGAGTGAAAAAAAAAAGAAAGAAAGAAGGAAAAATGTAAATATACATTAGACGCAAGTAAATTTAAATAATGCGCGTAAAATTTACTACTTTTCTGTGCCACAACAACAAAGCAAGCAAAAAATAAGCTTTAGATAACAGTTATGGGTATCGCCTTTTGGTCCCTGCTCGAGCGCCATTTTGTTTGGTGTAGCTTAGAAAATATGTTGACAAGCAGAAAGCTGAAATGGTTCGAGTTTAAAGCAAGCACAAAATGTGACAAGTTATGAGGCGAAGAGTTTTGGATAACACAAAATGTGTGCAAAATTGTATCTGAGGAGCGCTTTAAGTGAATGTGGAAATTTGAAAGAGATTTAGATAAGGGAAGATGGGTTATTTATTTGATTTCTTTGTTTGTGGAACGTAAGTGACTGGATGATGGCTTCTGAAATTTGAATTTAAGATGGGATTTTAGATAAGGGAAGATGGTAAAACTTTTATTTTGAATTTCTTAAATATAAAGCTTTGTGGAACGTAAGTGGATCTTGTATATCGATTAGGCATTCTGAATTGATCGAACTTGAGTAATATTTTGAACTTCTCTAATGTTACAAGCTTTGTGGAACGTAAGTGGATCTTGTATATCGATTAGGCATTCTGAATTGATCGAACTTTCCATTGGGCGATTCAGCAAAAATTAATTTTCACTTTTGATTTAAATTTTGAAACATCTGTGGGTTCTAAATCAAATTTTGCACATTTTTACATAGAATTATATCCTAGTAGGCCAGGGTAAATACGTTTTCAAAGCACCATTTTGTGATTTGAGCAGGCCTCTTTTCTGCCTCTGTGACAGCGACTTAAAATTGCATGCCCACCGCTTATTTAGACCAGTTTTCAGTTGTGGAACGTAAGTGTCAAAGGTTTTTTAGGCAATGCAATATTTGGCATGATGCACAATTTAAGCAAGCAAGAAAATATTTTAAAATTAATAGTTCATATGTCAAAATCGATTAGGATCGATCGGTATTTATTGTGGCACTTAAGTGGATTCAAAGTTTTCTTAGTTATACAAATATTTGGCTTGTATTTTCTGATGTACAACCTAATTAAGAAAAAAAAATCTGAAAAAGCATAAACAAAAATAAATT
This sequence comes from Lordiphosa mommai, assembly GCA_018904225.1. Lineage (NCBI taxonomy): Eukaryota > Metazoa > Arthropoda > Insecta > Diptera > Drosophilidae > Lordiphosa > Lordiphosa mommai. Next base: position 119,815 of record JAEIFT010000494.1, on the reverse strand, counting down.
TTTTGTGTGGAACGTAAGTGGATTCCAAGTTTTCTCGGAAAAAAATATTTCGTGTAGAAACTAAGCATGCTAAAAACATTGTTAGAACCAATTATAAAGGTATAATTATTGCTCTTTAGTGTGGAGCGTAAGTGGATTTCCAGTTTTCTTAGGCAAATAAATATTCAATGAAGAAACTAGGCAAGCAAAATAAGATAAAAAGTATAAAAACCGCTTTTTAGTGTGGAGCGTAGGTGGATTCCAAGTTTTTTTAGGCAAAAAAATATTTAATGTAGAATCTAAACAAGCAAAAATCATCTTAAAACGAATAACAAAGGTATATAAATTGTTCTTAGGTGTGGAACGTAAGTGGGTTCCAAGTTTTCTTAGCCAAAGAAATATTTAGTGTATAAGCTAAGCAAGCACAAAAAAAAACCAAGAATAAGAAATGTATAAAAATCAAACTTTAGTGTGGAGCGTAAGTGGATTCCAAGCTTTCTTAGGCAAGGAAATAGTGAAGAAACTAAACTAGAAACTAATCTAGTGAAGAAACAAAAAATAAAAAAAAAAACAATTAGGGTATAAAAAATACCTCTTCAGTGTGGAGCGTAAGTGGCCAAGTTTGGGCAAATGAAATATTTAGTGTAGAAACCAAGCAAGCAAAAAAGAAACATCTTAAAACGAATAATAAATGTAAAAAAAATCTCTCATTAGTGTGGAGCGTAAGTTGATGCCAAGTTTTATTAGGCAAAGAAGTATTGAGGGACGAAACTAAGCAAGATAAAAATTTCAATTTAAGTGGAAGTCTTCATTGTGGAACGTGAGTGGATTTCGACTTTATTTGGGCATTATTCGTAAGTGGATGCCAAGTTTTTATAGGCAAAGAAGTTTTTAGTGAAGAAACTAAGCAAGCAAGATAAAAATTTCAATTTAAGAGGCAGTTTTCATTGTGGAACGTAAGTGGATTTCAACTTTATTTGGGTAAAGAAACACTTAACTTTTGTAATAATATAATAAATAATAATCAAGGCATAAAAATCATTTTGTGGGCACTTTATAGTGTGGAACGTAAGCTGATTTCACATATTTGTTAGCAAAAAAACTAAGTAGAGGCTAGAGCTACAGAAAAGAAACAAATTTAAGATATATAACAAAAGATATAAGATATAAAAGCAAAAACGAAACATCTTAAAACGAATAATAAATGTAAAAAAAATCTCTCATTAGTGTGGAGCGTAAGTTGATGCCAAGTTTTATTAGGCCAAGAAGTATTGAGGGACGAAACTAAGCAAGATAAAAATTTCAATTTAAGTGGAAGTCTTCATTGTGGAACGTGAGTGGATTTCGACTTTCTTTGGCTTATCAAGTGGTCCAAGTTTTGCAAGTGAAAAACTAAAAAAATAAAATAAAAGACATCGGGATTCTTATTTGGGCTCGTAAGTGGATGCCAAGTTTTTATAGGCAAAGAAGTATTTAGTGTAGAAACTAAGCAAGCAAGATCTAAATTTAAATTTAAGAGGCAGTTTTCATTGTGGAACGTAAGTGGATTCCGACTTTATTTGGGCAAAGAAACACTTATCTTTTGTACATCAAATCCTAACAAGCAAAAAACAATAATCAAGGCATAAAAATCATTTTGGGGGCACTTTATAGTGTGGAACGTAAGCTAATTTCACATATTTGTCAGCAAATAATCTAAGTAGAGGCTAGAGCTACTGAAAAGAAGCAAATTTAAGATAGATATCAATAATTTTAAATCTACTTTTTCATGTGGAACGTAAGAAGGATACTAACTTTTAAAGAAATAATGTCTAAAAAGCTTTTATAAGTAAAGAATATTTGCATACAAATTTAATTGTTATTTTAGTATTCAAAATTATCTACTTCAATGGTGGACACCCTTTTGATAGTGTGCGTAAAGCTACAAATGAGTATGAGTAAAAAGAGAATAAACTAGTTTGGGGCACGCTTATGTCAGACTATATACGGTAAGCTACAGTAACCAAGCACTTAGTGCTTTCGGCTCGCGAGCTTCAGGGTTGCCCCTGTGTGCCCTTTTAAGTGATTGAGGTCGAAATCCAACTCCACCTGTAGCTTAAATTTCTGTTGGTTATACAACTGTGCCACCCTAACACGTTAAGCCCACCAAAATCCAGCGTAAAAACCGCATTTATTAGACATTTTCTGCCCCCCCCCCCTAACCAAAACTGTTTCAGTTCAGATGAGCCTCAGCCGCTGATCACAAAATCCACATGCATTTTTCATGCTTTGTCAAATAAACACAGCATCTACATACATACATACATACAGATGACAAACTCATACTCTGGAGACATTTTTTTTTTCAACGGCTAGACTTCTGAGTAAAAATCGTGCCTGGGTTATATTTTTTGTATACCCCAGGACAAAGTTTTGCAACCAAACGCTTTTTCTTGTCAATTTTCAAAAGACACACGGAACGGCAAAAAATCAACAAGATGCTGGGGAGAGAGAAAAAGCTTGTCTAATAAAAGTCTAGTCAACATTATTTTTCAACCCTCGGCGAATTATACACAGTTTGATCCGTTCCGTTTCGTTCTTCTTTTTTTTTGGCATTTTTTTTGGGCGACAACCCCAGGACGTGGCCTTCTGGCAATGCAATTTTCGTGCATGACGCAAAAACGTGGCTTGAATAGCCAAGTAAGTCCCCACATTATAAATAAATAAGCAGCCCAGAGCCCGGCAAGACGATAAAACTACCCTCAACCCTCGGTATAGAAATGATATTAAGGCAGGCGAGGAAAACATTTTAACAAGTCAATAACATGTCAAGTGAAAACTTTTTTAATATTTTTAAATTGTACCAAAAAAAAAAGTTTGCCCTGTGCCCTCATATCCCGACTCCTGTCTGACAGCGTGGCAATTAATCAAAAATTTACCATAATTTTTTTTTATAAAATCTGATTTTTTTTTTTTTTTTTTTTTGTTTGTCATGCCTTTGAGATTTGTTGTCTTTTGAGCTTGTAAATGCTTTTGTTGCTGGGCTTATGGGATGAGAGGGAATTTGTCTATTAGAGTGACAACTTTACAAGCCACTGCTTGTGTGTGTGGAACGTGAGTTGAACATAATGTTGAGTCATACAAGTAAATTTTTGTACAAATTAGGTTCGAGAAGGAGCTTGAGTTTGACACTTATTATTAAGTATCCCAAGTTATTACATTCTGATAAGTAAATTTAATACGAATTAAAGGTTGACCTTTAGACCAGGGGTGGGCAAGCCTTTACCCTAAGTAAGCTATCAAGTTAATTTGATTTGTAAATGTGTAAAACTCTAAAATGATTTAATCAATTGCATTTTATACTCCTTTAAACTAAACACTCAACTTGATTACATTTGGAGTCCCCCATTTCTTCATATTTTAATTTCAATAAATCAACAAGTTTTACTTTTAAAAAAATTACAAAACTTGAGGCTACAATTTAAAAAGGAAACTTTAGCACAAAAAACTAGGCAATAATGCGCCAAGAAAGAAGAAGCAAGCCTCAAGTTCTTATGAAAAGAAATATGGCCAAGTATGTGTGTGTGTGTGTGTGTGTGTGTGCTGCGAAATCAAGCAGAAAATATTTGCAAAACTTTTCGCATTCAAATACGTTTACTTAATGTATTAAAATGTTCCAATGATGATGATGAAGAAGGTAAGGAGACATTATACAAAATGTGGCCAGACTTTGATTTTATTAAAAGGCAAAAAAAAAAAAAAGATGTAAGCAAAGTTCAACTGTCATTTTTTATTTTTTTTTTTTACGCGAACTTTTTACTTCTTTTGCCGTTTAAAGTTTTGTGTCAGCGCAAAGTTTTAGCTTCAAGTACATAACCGAAACCAATATGCGTGTGTGTGTGTGTGGCAGTCAAAGTTCTCCTTGGGGTGCAAGACCCTTTTTTGTTTCTTATGCTATGTGAGTTTTTTTTTCAGTTTTTTTTTTTTTTTTGTGGCTTGCATTTCAAGCAAATATCATTATTCTTGTCGTTTTGCTGCTTTAAGCGATTTTCGTAAAGTCGTTTAAACTTGACTTCTATGAAAAATGTGGGCACATAAATATTAAAAAAAAAAAAATTCCTCTAAACTTACAGTAAAAAGGGTCAAGGGAGTTGCAATTGTTGAAAAATAGCCAGTAGACTTACCTAGAATGAGAAAGAGACAAAAAAAATGGTTAGTCTATGAAGTAAAAAGACAAGTTTGGTGCTGTGGAATGTAAGTGGATGGTAAGTAAGTCGTTATATAATAAGTTACTTAAAGTTTAACGATTGAATTTGGATTTAAGCCTTAGATCTTACTCTCTTGTGCTTAAATAAACAATATTCACTAGTCAAAAGAGTGCAGAGAAGCTTTACTTAAAGTTTAACGATCGAATTTGGAGTTAAGCCTTAGATCTTATTTTCTCTTGTGAAATTGATAAAAAGTCAAGTTTAAAACTGAATAAAGTAAAAGCCCTAGATCTTTATCTCTAAAATAAAATAAAACAATATTCACTAGTCAAAAAAATGCAGAGAAGCTTTGTTGAAATACAGAGAACAGAAAATAGTCAGTGAAATTGATAAAAGGGCAAGTTCAAAGCTATGGAAAGCAAGTGGAATGCAAGTTCTAGCGTCAGCTGTAAAGTAAGTAACAAAAAAAAGTTTTTTAAACAAAAATCTTACTTTGATGCGTTAAAATGCAAAAGCGAACAAGTTAAACTAGAGCAGAGAAGCTTGTATAGAGAAAGGAAGAAGAAAAGGCTTAGATAATTCATTAAAAAAGCAATTTAAAAGATGTGGAATGTAAGTGGAAGCTATGTTAAAAGATGTGGAATGTAAGTGGAAGCTATGTTAAAAGATGTGGAATGTAAGTGGAAGCTATGTTAAAAGATGTGGAATGTAAGTGGAAGCTATGTTAAAAGATGTGGAATGTAAGTGGAAGCTATGTTCTAGCATCAAATGTAAAGTAAGTCGTTTTAAAAAATATTCTTTCAAATTTACTAATAGAATTTGGAGTTAAGCTATAGATCTTACTTTCTTGTGACAATATAAACAACGAAAACTAGCCAAACGAGTGCAGAGAAGCTTTGCCCAAGTCAGAGAAAATATAATGGTCAATAAAATTGATAAAAAGGAAAGTTTAGAGTTCTGTAATGCATGTGGAAAGTATGTTTTAAAGGCAAGGAAAGAGCTGTGGAAAGAATGTGGAATGCATGTGGAATGTATGTGGAATGAATTTGATAAAATGCAAGCCAAACAAGTGCAGAGAAGTTTGCATGGAAAAAGGGAGAAGAAAACACTAACACAATTTAGTCAAGAGGCAAAGAAAGAGCTGTGAAATGTAAGTGGAATGTATGTGGATTTATGTGCTAAAATGCAAGCTGATATATAAGTGGAATGCATGTGGATTTATGTGCTAAAATGCAAGCCAAACAAGTAAAAAGAAGCTTAAATAAAAAAAAGGGAGAAGAAAACGCAAAGACAAATTGGTCAAGAGCTGTGGAATGTATGTGGAATGCATGTGGAATGTATGTACTGGCGTCAGCTATTAAGTAAAAAGTTTGATAAAGTTTGCCATCCGAATTCGGCATTAATTTATAGTTCTTGAGCTTTTAATCTAAGTTTAAACAAAGTACACAAGCCAAGGGAATGCAGAGAAGCTTGTCTTAAGTAAGACAAAAGAAAATGTATTACATGTACTTTAGTCTATTGTGATGTAGATTGCCAAGATATAACTTCTAAAAACTTAGGTCCCGTTTTTTTTTGGGTTAAAATTAAAGAAGTAAACAAGCCAACAGAATGTGGAGAAGCTTGGATAAAGTGAGAGAAAAGTTAAAGGCTGTGAAATGCATGTACTGACGTCAGCTATGTAGTAAGTCGCCTTTAAATAAGTTTTCTTTTCGAATTTGGTGTTAAACTTAAGGTCTTATGCTTTTGTTTCGAAATTTAAAGAAGTACGCAAGCCAAGAAAGTGCAGAAAAGCTGGACTTAAGAATAAGAAAAGAAATTGCTTGGTCTATTTAGTTAAGAGGCAAGTTAAAAGCTGTGGAATAAATGTACTGCTGTTTGTTGTTAAGTAGATAATCGAGAAAAACGCCTCTTAAACTAGTCAAGAGAGTGCAGAAAAGCTCGGCCTAAGAAAGAGAACAGAAAATGGTTGTTAAATTTAGTGAAGAGCCAGATTAAAAGCTGTGAAATGCTGTTGTAAAGTAGATAGCCAAAACACAAAGAGTCAGAAAAGCTCGGCTAAAGAAAAAAGAAAAGGTTGCTCATTTTTGTAAAGAGGCAGATTAAAAGCTGTGGAAAAGTAGATAGCCAAGAAAAACGCCTCTTAAACTAGTCAAGAGAGAAAAAAGCATGAGAGTGCAGAAAAGCTCGGCTCAAGAAAGAGAAAAGAAAATGGTTGCTCATTTTTGTAAAGAGGCAGATTAAAAGCTGTGGAATGTTGTTGTAAAGTAGATAGCCAAGAAAAACGCCTCTTAAACTAGTCAAGAGAGTGCAGAAAAGCTCGGACAAAGAAAGAGAAAAGAAAATGGTTGCTCATTTTTGTAAAGAGGCAGATTAAAAGCTGTGGAATGTTGTTCTAAAGTAGATAGCCAAGAAAAACGCCTCTTAAACTAGTCAAGAGAGTGCAGAAAAGCTCGGTTAAGAAAGAGAAAAGAAAATGGTTGCTCAATTTTGTGAAGAGCCAGATTAAAAGCTGTGAAATGTGTTGTAAAGTAGATAGCCAAGAAAAATGCCTCTTAAGCTAGTCAAGAGAGTGCAGAAAAGCTCGGCTTAAGAAAGAGAAAAGAAAATGGTTGCTCATTTTTGTAAAGAGGCAGATTAAAAGCTGTGGAATGTATGTACAGCTGTTTGTTGTTAGGTAGATAACCAGGAAAAGAGCCTCAAGAGAGTGCAGAAAAGCTCGGCTTGACATTTTGAGGAACTCCAATGAGTTTTTCGAGTAATTGGTGTCATATGTGGACGTAACTCAGCCTACACCAAATCTTATAAGATAATTAAGTTCTAAATAAATCAGATATGAACATAAGTTCATGATTTGCTTCAAAAGATCTAGATCACAGGAAACGCTATTAAGCACTCTGAACCTTAATGTGTTGACTGTAAATCGATAACTAATGAAATTTTTTTGTCGGTTTCAACTTTAATTTGCTGTTCAAATGGATAAAATTTGTATCATGCCAAAGTCAACCTCAAACAGTTTCCATTACATTTTCCCCCCCACAACAACAACAACAACAACAAATTACGCATGAAAACAATAACAATTGCTACCAACAATTATGTGCAAAAGGCAATAACAATAACACTAACAACAACAACAACGAACATGCGTAAATTTATGCTAAACCAAATTGTTATTTAAAACACTAAAACGACGATGGCTAAAGTTGGACCTAGTCCGTCCGTCCGACCGAGAGAATGTGCGTGTGTGACTGTGTGAAATATTAATGCACAACATTTAAATGATTGCAGCAAATGCGGGTAGAAGGGAGGGGAGAGGGGGGGAAAGCAGAAGAGACGGACAGCCGCACGCAATGATCTGATTAAACATGGTAATGAAGTAGTCAAAATGTGGTGCAACGTGGCGTATGCGTAATTTTATATATATACACACACATGCACACAGGCCAGACGCAGCTGCAAGTGTGTGTGTGTGTGTGTGTGTGTGTGTGGTGTTGCTGCTAATTTAAATTTACGCGCGTCCACATCCACAGGCGACTGTAAAGAGGGCGCGTCCAACAAAAAGTAAATCCCAACCAAAACACACACACATCCACACAGCCAAGGCAATGGCTTCTGGCTACGGCTACGGCTACGGCTCCGGTTCTGGCTCTACGGGTACTTGATGTGAATGTAAATACAGTAAACCACAGAACCGCCAACATCAAGCGAGAGGCCCGGCCTCTGCATCCTTTTTGCTTACTGCAATATTAAATTACGCTCGCCATTTTTATTCCTCTCTTTTTTTTTTGTTCGAGAGAAGCTGCTTGCCTAGAGCAACAATTTTGAACGATAGCTCGGTCTTTACTATCAAAGAAGTCGCGTCTAATTCTTAATTATAGTTCTATTAGCTTAATTAGTTGATTCAAGCAAAGCTTGAATTACAATTTCTGGTTTGCTTTGGGAGCACTCTTTACCATAAACTGTAAGCAACATTTCACTCTTAATAAATTTATACCGTTCTGTCTTTTTGGTGATCTGGCAACAAACAACAATTACCAAAAATATGAAAGAAAAAGAATAAAAAAAAAAAAAAAAAAATAAAATAAAAAAAGAAAAAAACCTACAAAACTAAAAAAAAAAATACTCTAAAAATACTAAATAAAGAAACAAAAATTAACTTTAACATTAAAAAAACTTGAACAAAAAAATCTCTAAAAAAACTTGAAAAAAATACCAAAAAACATTCAAAAATACCAGAAAAAGTACAACAAAAATACCCAAAAAAAATACTAAAATAAAAAGAAAAAAAACCTACAAAACAAAAAAAATACTCTAAATAATACTAAATAAAGAAACAAAAATTAACTTTAATATTAAAAAAAACTTGAACAAAAAAAATCCCTAAAAAACTTGAAAAAAATACCAAAAAACAATCAAAAATACCAGAAAAAGTACAACAAAAATACCAAAATATGGGAAAAATCCTTAAGAAATCTGAATAAAAAAATATCTAAAATAAATACAAAAAAACTTTATAATATAAAAAAAAAATATAAAAATAAACAAATATAAACAAAAAAAAAAAAAGAGAAAAATAAGGAAAATATTTAAAAAATTATACAAAAAAAAAGGAGCAAAATAAAGAAAATATCCTAAAACATATCTGAAATTAAAAAGAAATTACCCATCATATTAAAAAATTCATAAAAAAAATACTTTAAAAATACCAAAAATACCGAGAAAAATACCATAATAAAGAAAGTATATTATTCAAAAATACCAAAAAAACGACAAAAATATCACAAAACTTTATAAAATACCAAAACGGTATTTTATACCGAAAATTAAAAAAAAAAAAAATAGCAACATAAAAAAAAAATTAAAAATTAAAAAAAGAAAAAGAGACAAGCGCCTTTCTCCATTTGCTTCGAGAGTTCTTTTTAGACGTCACTTTGTCACACAAGCTACAAAAACTAAAAAAATACTCAAAATAATACTAAATAAAGAAACAAAAATTACCTTTAATATTAAAAAAAAAAAAAATTGAAAAAAAAAACTTGAAAAAAACTTGAAAAAAAAAACGTTCAAAAAATACCAGAAAAAGTACAACAAAAAATACCAAAATATGGGAAAAATTCTAAAGAAATCTAAATAAAAAAATATATAAAAATACCTAAGTAAATACAAAAAACTTTATAAAATTCCAAAAAAAAAAAAATATATAAAAATAAGGAAAATATTAAAAAAAGGAGCAAAATTAAGAAAATATCCTAAAACATATCTGATAAGAATGATTTAAACAAGAATTGGTAATTCTAATCATATTAAAAATACATAAAAAAATACTTTAAAAATACCAAAAATACCGAGAAAAAATATCATAATAAAGAAAGTATATTATTAAAAATACAAAAATTGACAAAAATATCACAAAACTATATAAAATACCAAAACCTTATAAAATACCGAAAATTATAAAAAAAAAATTTTTAAAAAAAAAAAAAATTAAAAAAAAAAAAAATAAAATCAAAAAAAAAAAAAAAAAAAAATTAAAAAAAAAAATTAAAAAAAAAAAAAATTACAAAAAAAAAAAAATAGCAACATAAAGTAAAAACGTTAAAAATTAAAAAAGAAAAAGAGACAAGCCCTTGCTCCCAACTGCTCCCTTTGCTCCGAGAGTTCTTTTTAGAGGTCACTTTGTCGCACAAGCTATTGGCTCCAAAAATACATAAAAACAACGTCACAGTGTGTGGATCGCTGCTCGTCTCGAGCCTAGTTTTTGATGTTCTTTTTCCTCTGTTGTTGTTCTTGGACTGCTCCCAAACTCTAATTTCGTACCCAACGCTATTCTAGAGCAACCAATTAGCATATACAATTTCTTTAAAGGCCTAACTAAATGGAAATACCAGCACAAGTCTGGTCAGAGGTGCTGCATCTACGAATAAAAACTGATCGAGTACACACTGCTTTGCCCATTATGCTTTGAAAAAGACGAGCAACATGAAGCATGATTATACCCAGGTTTTGGGTAAAAACAAGCTTGCGAAAATTGGGACCAGCAATAAATTTGAAGTGGAAAACGAGATTGGAAACCAATCGACCACTCACATATCATAGAAAGATTAAGAAAAGAGCACGATTTAGTAAAATCCTATCAACGAGTGTATTTGAGAACCGTTTTGGACAGCTTAAAAAATTGATCGAGTACGCACTGCTTGCTCTTGAATTAACGAACAACGATACTGTAAAACTCAGCTCTATAGCTTTCATCTAAAATTACCTAGAATTCTATCGAGAAAACAGATCGAGCTGCGGTAAGAAAAATTGTAAGGCAATCAAACGACTTCATTTAAAATCGACCACTAAAGCGAATCAAGACTGGAAACCGATCGAGTGGGGTAAAAAGCATTTAAAGCAGATAAGCAAACAGTGAACAAAACAAAAGTCCACAATTTAAACACAATTTATTGACATTAAAAATCTATCAAATTAATAATGCTTTACATTTACCAACATTTTTTTTCATTGATTCCCTCCCTCTTTGTTTTAACATTGTTGTTGTTGTTTGGCATACTAAATTTTTTAAAGCTGCATTTATTTTTTGATGATTTTTATTTTAAACCACTTTCAATATTTATTAGCTCGAATGCATTTTGTTTGCATTTAGCATCCATATACACCACGTTCCACATTCCACTCGTATGGCACGTTATGCCATTATTTGTTTTCGCTGATTGCATTTGATTTTTGGCAAACGGGCGAAAAAATAAAGTTGGCAGCTGCCGCCGCTGACTGTCCGTCTGCCTGCCTGCCTGCCTGCCTCTCACTCTCTGGTTTGTTAGCTAAACAAATAACCAAAACCATATTGTTCTAGAAGCAGGTGAAAGGGCTGAAGGGGTTTCATCGAATGGTATTGAGTTATGCAATTTACATGCGAATACAATCCACTAAGTTGTAACATTTAAACAGCCTTTCAGTTAGCTAGCATATCAAGCTAATTAGGTCCCACACATATATAACTTAATTTGGCTCCACAAATGTTGACCAAATGACCGAAAGGTCAATAGAAGAAACAAGGCAAACTTTTGCATGTAACCAGCTTAACCTCAAACTAAACTAGAGAATATTTAGTGCTGTGTTAAGGTTTATTAAGGACAGGTTTAGGCAGTAGGCCGCACTTTAATCTAGTTTTGGTTTGCTCTGCTCTGGGGAGGGGGTAAAGGAGGTGGGGCTTAAATTGTACAGTTGCATTTTACATTGAATTAATGCAAGAATTGAAGGGTGCTTAGCCTGCTTTGAAAATAAATGTGGGCGATGGATATTCTCCGTGCAATTTTCTTGATGAGGCTAAAAAAAAAACATTAAAAAATTTGAAAAAAAAAAAAAAAATAAATATATGACGTGGTGACCGTGCTGGTTTTTTTTTTGACTATTAAATTTGATCTAAAAATTTATTTAGATTTGGATGAATATTCTAAAAAAAAAAAAAAAATTTGAAGTGGCGACCGTGCTGGATTTTTTTTTTTTTTTTTTTGAATTTACAAAATAATAATCTAAAAAGATATAAAGTTTTAAAAAAATCAAAATAAATTAGATAATAAAAAAAAAGGGGACCGTGCTGTTTTTAGACTATTAAATTGATCCAAAAATTTATTTGGATTGGGAAAATTCAAAAAAAAAAAAAAAAAGGGTTTTTTAGAATTAAAAATTATATTTAATCAAAAATAGTATATTAAAGGTTTTATTTCAAATTTTAAAGTTCTCCAACCTTTCTATATAAATAATATATTGTTTGTATCAGATACACTTCAAAAAAAAAAATTATGACGTGGCGACCGTGCTTTTTTTTGTAGACTATTTTAACGACATTGCAAATTCTACACAATTAAATTTTATGAAAAAGTGTTGCATATTGGAGCTTTATTTAAAATTTTAAAGTTCTCCACTCTTTCTATATAAATGATATACTGTTTGTATTAGCTTCACTTCAATAAAAAAAATTATGACGTGGCGACCGTGCTTTTTTTTTATATCTATTTAAATGACATTGCAGATTCTACGCAAAAAAAAAAAAAATATGACGTGGCGACCGTGCTGGTTTTTTTTTAGACTATTAAATTTGATCTAAAAATTTATTTAGATTTGGATGAATATTCTAAAAAAAAAAAAAAATTTGAAGTGGCGACCGTGCTGAATTATTTTTTTTTTTTTTTTTTAGAATTTACAAAATTAAATTTGATCTAAAAATTAGCATATTAAAGGTTTCATTTCAAATTTTAAAGTTCTCCACTCTTTCTATATAAATGATATACTGTTTGTATCAGATTCACTTAAATAAAAAAAATAATGACGTGGCGACCGTGCTTTTTTTTTTTTTTTTTTAGACTATTTAAACGACATTGCAGATTCTACACAATTAAATTTGATCTTAAAATATTGCATATTAAAGCTTTATTTTAAATTTTAAAGTTCTCCACTCTTTCTATATACATGATATACTGTTTATATCAGATTCACTTCAATAGAAACACCTTTTCGCCCCTTGTTATTAACATTATTGTTATAACATATTATTATCGCAAAATGAAAATCACAAAGAGCAACCCAACAAGCGACAAATACACCATATATCATATTGTGTGTATATGTGTGTGTGTTTTATTTTTCAACTTTTTCTCCTTTTTTTTTTTTGACAATAAAAACTTTTCCAGCCAGTTGCCATATTGTTCTACACAACACACCATATGCCTCTTTTCCTCTCTTTCTCACTGCATATCAAACTGAAAATTAACACAATAATAGCCAGAACAAAGTCATATCAGAGACAAAAGGGTAAGGGACATAGCGAGAGAGGGACAGGAAGATATGCAAATGGCATAGAAATGCGGTCGAAAGTCCGGCTACAGTTCCCATTTTTGGAGTGTAGCTAGCATATAAATTATAACACCGGCGTGTCTATTAAAATGATTGTATCCGCTCGATTATGCACACAAAGGGAGGAGAGAGACACAAACTTTTTGACTTCATCATGCAGCAGTTGTTACATGCTCTGCTCTGCCTGTGTGTGTGTGTGTGTGTGTTGATTTTGCCTCCGTTTTAGTTTATTTTGTGTGTGTGTGTTTGCCAGTTGATATTATGCTATTTTGACAGCTAATTAGTTGCATATCAAATATACACTGCATTTGTTGTATTTTGTACAGTTTTTAAGTGTGTAAGTGCAACTACCGCAAGCCTAAAAGTAGGCAATTGCAGGGAATAAACTTGCTGTCATTCAAAATAAATGAACTCCAGAGCGAGATGGCTAGAGTGTCTGCGGCATTTGTTTTAACTATCAATTAAAACGCCTCGATGCTAATTATGTTTCACCCTTTGCACTGCACTCTGTGTGTCTGTGTTCTTATCTGCGTGTCAGCCACAGAAGCCATAACTTTTCCTTCTGCTGCATTTTGTTAGCATTTCTAGTTCTCATTGTTGTCTTGAAATTAGTCAAATATTTGTTTTTGCCATTGTCTGTGCGTGACTGTGCGTGTCTCTGCTTGGCTTGATTTATGTTGTTTTTGTTGATATTGCCATTGATGTGCATAAATCACGACAGAGACCAACGATATAGAGAGAGGCTTTGCATATGTCAAAATGACCAGCATCATAGGATAATGACTTTAAGTCAATAATGACAATGGGATATAAACATGAAGAGGAGCCGTAAAATGGCACAATTAAGCGTTGAAGAAGGGAAAAAATAACAATTGTACATTTGTTATTACAAAGTCGGACACAAACTGTGTTGCCAATTTCAAGCACTAGGGATACGAATTTTATAAAACCGCTTCTTATTGCTCACTTACGTGATAATAGAAAGCTTGTGTAAAAATTTGAGGTCTACAGCTTATAAGGTATTAGCTGGGCGTTGATTTCTAAGCAGTAAGTCAGTCGGTATAAACTTTTTTAATACTCGCTAATAGTCAAGTCAATCAAGAATAGAACAAATAATTTTGTACTCTACTAGCGTGAATTTAAAGCAAATAGAATATACTAATGGTAGTCCTCCGTAGAGTAAAAAAAAAAAAAAAAAAAAAAAACACGGTCGCCACGTCACAATTTTTTTTATTGAACTGAATCTGATATAAAGAGTTTATCATTTGTATAGAAAGAGTGGAGAACTTTAAAATTTGAAATAAAACCTTTATTTAAATAATTTTTATATCAAACTTAATAGTAAAAAAAAAAAAAAAAAAAAACAGCACGGTCGCCACGTCAAAATTTTTAGTCTAAAATCGGTTCCGCAGATGTTTTAAATACCCTTGCAGTTTATTCAAGTCGCTACCATTGCCAACAAAAAAGTTCTCACTATTACTAGTTTTAAGACCGATCGTTCTTAAGGCAGCTAAATGATATAGTCATCCGATTTTGACAGATTTTTCCGAAATTATGTGGAAATATATTAAACTAATATGTACCACGATTGGTGACGCTACGATGGAAAAAAACAATTTTTCTCACTAGAACAAGTTTTTGAACCAATCGTTCCTATGGCAGCTATATGCTATAGTCATCCGATTTTGACAAATTTTTTCAGCATTATGTGAAAGCATATAAAACTAATATATACCACGATTGAAGACGCTGCGATAGAAAACAAAAAAGTTTTTCTTACTAGAACTAGTTTTTAGACCGATCGTTCCTATGGCAGCTATATGCTATAGTCATCCGATTTTGATAAATTTTTCCAGAATTATGTGAAAGCATATAAAACTAATATATACCACGATTGGTACGAAAGGATGGAAAACAAAAAAGTTTTTCTCACTAGAACTAGTTTTTAGACCGATCGTTCCTATGGCAGCTATATGCTATAGTCATCCGATTTTGATAAATTTTTCGAGAATTGTGTGGAAACATAAAAAACTAATATATACCACGATTGGTACCGCTTAGATGGAAAACAAAAAAGTTTTTTCTACTAGAACTAGTTTTTAATCCGATCGTTCCTATGGCAGCTATATGCTATAGTCATCCGATTTTGATAAATTTTTCCCAGAATTATGTGAAACCATATAAAACTAATATATACCACGATTGGTGACGCTACGATGGAAAACAAAAAAAGTTTTCTCACTAGAACTAGTTTTTTGACCGATCGTTCCTATGGCAGCTATATGCTATAGTCATCCGATTTTGATAAATTTTTCCAGAATTATGTGAAAGCATATAAAACTAATATATACCACGATTGGTGACGCTACGATGGAAAACAAAAAAGTTTTTCTCACTAGAACTAGTTTTTGGACCGATCGTTCCTATGGCAGCTATATGCTATAGTCATCCAATTTTGATCAATTTTTCCAGAATTATGTGAAAGCATATAAAACTAATATATACCACGATTGGTAACGCTTAGATGGAAAACAAAAAAGTTTTTCCTACTAGAACTAGTTTTTAATCCGATTGTTCCTATGGCAGCTATATGCTAGTCATCCGATTTTGACAAATTTTTTCGGAATTATGTGGAAGCATATAAAACTAATATATACCATGATT
The DNA here is from genome assembly GCA_018904225.1 of Lordiphosa mommai. Classification (NCBI taxonomy): domain Eukaryota; kingdom Metazoa; phylum Arthropoda; class Insecta; order Diptera; family Drosophilidae; genus Lordiphosa; species Lordiphosa mommai. Next base: position 104,132 of record JAEIFT010000494.1, on the reverse strand, counting down.
GGTGACGCTACAATAGAAAACAAAAAAGTTTTTCTCACTAGAACTAGTTTTTTGACCTATCGTTCCTATGGCAGCTATATGCTAAAGTCATCCGATTTTGACAAATTTTTTCAGAATTGTGTGGAAGATATAAACTAAATATACCACGTTGGTGACGCTGTGGAAAACAAATTTTTACTAGAACTTTTCGAATTTGATTTTTAAAACTGGTGGCTAGATGGAAAACAAAAAGTTTTTCTCACTAGAACTAGTTTTTGACCGATCGTTCCTATGGCAGCTATATGCTATAGTCATCCGATTTTGATAAATTTTTCCAGAATTATGTGAAAGCATATAAAACTAATATATACCACGATTGGTGACGCTACGATGGAAAACAAAAAGTTTTTCTACTAGAACTAGTTTTTGACCGATCGTTCCTATCAGCTATATGCTATAGTCATCCGATTTATAAATTTTTGTGTATAAAATAATATTCGTCGAAGTTTTAGAAATTTGACGATCTCCAGAAAATGATTGCAGCCTATGTGTATTTAAGGACTTTTTGTAAAGTTTGTTCAATATAGCTTTAAAACTGAGGGAGGATTTAGCTAAGAAACAGACAGACATGCTGATCAAGAATATATATATTCTTTATAGGGTCGGGGAGATGCTTCGTGACAATTTTTCTATACTCTCTCTGCCAGGCTAAAATAAATTTTGACCCAAGAGCGGCTACTTAAAATTACTTTCATGTCCACAACAATTAAAATACTGATTAAATAAATATACAAAAAAAAAAAAAATATATATAAAAAACGCTCAGCAAGAGTCATATAATTTAATTAACAATATTGGGCGAAAAAAAAAAATCAACCGAATGTTAAATGTGAAAACGATGAGCCAGACGCAAACAATATTAAACAGACAACAATAAAAGAGAAATTAAGTTATGACAACAACAATCAAGGGGGATAAAAAAAAAATGAAGTAAACAATTTTGAAGCAAATGCTCAAAATGCAGTAAAAGCAGGACAGGACAGGACAGGACCAGCATAATTATAATGCACATGCCAGGATACCCAGCCACTGGGAGATAAATATCAGCGATTAATTTGAAATTTATTGCTTGCATTTAATAATTTATTAGTGCAAGCGTCAGAGAGAGAGAGAAGACAACAGCTTCTTGCCACACACCGCATTGTTCCGCCCAGCGAGCAAAATGTTAATCGCCTCATTCGACCTCCCCTCCTCCGGTCCTGCCCTTTGGCTTCTTGAACATGGGCGGAGTGGGTAAAGGGGTGGGGGAAGGGGGCCTGGAAACAATTGCATTTAAATTGCATGCATCGTTGTTTGACTTTCGGGGCTATTTGTGTGCAAGTTTTCGCTGCGATGGCCCATAAATAAAATGCAAACAACTCAATTTGCGTTGCTTGTGTGTGTGTGTGTGAGAGAGAGAGAGTATGTGGAAGTGGTTAAACGGGGGGTCTAGGGGGATGACAGACAGAAACAACCTGTGCATATTTTAAAGTCAAGCTTAATGTTTAATGAGCTCTTAACCTGAAGTTGTGGAAAGAAGGTCAAAGTTTAAAAAAAATAATATTGTGAAAATTTAAGAGACTGAAAATGTGACTGGGAAATGATGCTGCGCTCAAAATATAATCACAAAAATGCCACAAGTAATAATTTTAGTTAATTTTTATGGGAAAAAAGACTCGAAATGTTAAATTCCACATATATCCAATACCCAAGGGAAGCTAAAAGGTATACTGTTATTTACTTGAAGCATAAAGGTTGATTGCTCGAACCACAGAACTTTGATTTATCGCAATAAACGAATTTCAATATCGTTAACACCGCCTACCACTGCCTTTCTATATCAAAAACAGCGCCTAGCACTAAATTTGGAATACCGACCCACTGCTTTTGCTATATTCTAATCACCAGCACCCTCAGTAGTATCATAATTGAAAAAACCTCCTGACACTGCCTTTAAATATCGTAGAATCGACCTGCCACCGCATTTTTATATCAGAAAAAGGGCCAACAACCGCATTTCAATATCAATTAACACCGCCTACCACTGCATTTAGAATACCGACCCACTGCATTTGCCATATTCTAATCACCAGCATTCACAGTAGTTTTATTATTGAACAATCTGCCTGACACTGCTTTTAAATATCATAGAAACGGCCTACCACCGCATTTCAATATCGAAGAAAAGGGCCAACAAACCCATTTTAATATCGCAAACACCGCAAAACATCGTTTTTTAAAGTCAAAAACACCGCCAGCCACCGCATTTCAATATGATAAACACCGCCGAAAACCAAATTTTATTACTGCATTGCAATATTTCTATCACCGACCACGATCGCATTTTTAACTATCCAAGAAAAGGCTTAACAAAACATTTAATAATAAAAAACACCTCCTACCACCACATTTTAATGTAGTAAACACTGTCGAAAACCAAATATTAACACTGCATCGCGTTTTTAATATCAAAAAAGCGCCTAGCAAAACATTTAAAAAAAGTTAACACCGCCAAACACCGCTTTTTATTATGGCAAAAACTGCCTACAGCACTGCAATACTACTACCGCATTTTAATATCAAAGATACGGCTAACAACCAAATTTTAATATCACAAACACCGCCAAACATCGCATTTTAATGTTGTAAACACCTCCAACCACCGACTTTCAATGTTGTAAACACCGATAAATACTAAATTTTATTACTGCATTGCAAAATGGTGATAGACCGACTACAATTGCATTTTTAATATTCCAGAAAAGGCTTAACAAAATATTTAATATTGAAAAACACCTCCTACCACGACATTTTAGTGTGGTAAACACTGTCAAAAACCAAATATCATCACTGCATCGCTTTTTTAATATCAAAAAAACGCCTAGCAAAACATTTAAAAAAAGATAACACCGCCCACCACCGCTTTTTATTATGGCAAAAACTGCCTACAGCACTGCAATACTACTACCGCATTTTAATATCAAAGATACGGCTAACAACCAAATTTTAATATCACAAATACCGCCAAACATCGCATTTTAATGTTGTAAACACCTCCAACCACCGCTTTTCAATGTTGTAAACTCAAATGAAAACTAAATTTTATTACTGCATTGCAATATTCCCATCAAAAACTGCGATCGCATTTTTAATATCCCAGAAAAGGCTTAACAAAATATTTAATAATAAATAGCACCTCCTACCACCGCATTTTAATGTGTTCAAACACCGCCTAAAACCCAATTTCATTTTTATTATCCAAGAAAAGGCCTATCAAAACATTTAAGAATAAATAACACTTCCTACCACCGCATTTCAATGTTGTAAACACCGCTAAATACCAAATTTCATCACTGCATTGCGTTTTTAATATAAAAAAAAATGCCTAGCAACACATTTAAGAAAAGATAACACCGCCTACCACCGCATTTCAATATAGCAAACACCGCCTATTACAGCATTTCAATATGGAAAACACCGCCAATTACAGCAATCATTTTGTAATAATATAAACCGCCCTACACATCATTTTGATTGATATAAACCGCCCTACACATCATTTTGATTTGAGAGACACGCCCTACCACCGCAGTTCAATATCGAAAACATAGCCAACCACCACATTTCCACTCTGCATATGCAATGTTCTAATCACTGGCTTTGTATGCAATGAACAATTAAATTAACGGACTGTCACCGTTGAAATCAAGGGTTGCCACCGCATTAAAATACCCCAAACACCGCCCCGCACCACATTTTTATATAGTAAAAAATTTCTCACCAAAACACTTTCTTAATTACGTTGCCAACTAAGCAATTCTCTCTGCAAGAAAACATAACACCGCCCACCACCGCATTTCAATATAGCAAACACCGCCTATTATACCAATGAAATATGGCAATTACTGCCTATTAGAGCAAGGGTATAATTAATACCATTAAATTAAGGGAATTACTATATAACATCCGGCTCGAAGGACCAAAATGTTATGATAGAATAAAATGTTTAAAGAATAATGAAATACTCTCTAATAAATATGATTTTTTTTATTTCAACCTCAGGTGGACTAATTATGTTACCTCTTTCCTACCAAAGCATTTTACCTACCTAACCTCAAACCTTTCCTTAATCTCCCCCCGCACTTAAGAACTCAACTAAATTACTTGTGGGAGGCCCCACCAAAAACAAATCTCTCTTCATCAGTTTGCTAATCTTGGCTAATTATTGAAACGCAGCTGCAAGATTTCAGTTCTGTCAGTTGTTTCGAAACCCCCCTCCCTCCCTCTGACCAACTCTTTCTTTTTTATATATATATATATTTTGCCCACCATTTCCATAGATTTAAACAAAACTTTTTAATTAAAAACTTTTTTTCCGGCACTTCACTTCGTTTTGTGATTTTTTTTTTCTCTCTCGTTTTTGTTGGTATTTATTTTTTATGCGTCTTTTGGCTGGCGTTTGTCTGACGTTGTTACTACCAAATGCCTTTGGGGGGAGGGGGGGGTGTGAGCGGGTAACCGCAAAAAAACAGCACCAACTGCGGCGGCAACAATTAAAAGTGCGCCACTGAGCGCCACTTGTGGGTGGCTGGGCGTTTAAGGGGGCGTGGCTACAACATCAGCACTTAATGTCACATTTCATTAGGCGCTCCAAAAGAACCGGGAGAAAGACGAGACCAAAAAAAAAAAAACGAAACATCCAATGGGAATACTGGTTGTTGTTCTTCTTTTTTTTTTGTGGCTAATAAAGAAAATGTGTTGCATACCTTGTGGCTGGTAAATGGAATGCACAGAGCGAGGGAGTAAGAGTTTGTGCTTAGAAAGTGACAGGCAAATTTCCAGGAGAAAAACAAAAGAAAGTTGATAAAATCGAAAGAAATCAATGGCCAGGTGAGGCAATCAAGGAAAACATGCAAGCCAGTGAAGTAGCTTATAACAGCTTGAAAAAACAAACACTGTGTATAAGCCCAGACTTATTGCTTAATTCAAACTATGGGACAGATTAGCCAATAGGTACTGGGTACCTTAATCCCAATATTGAAACAGTATTTCAATTAAGTTTAAAATTTATTTGACAAAGTATTCAACAGAAATTCCAAGAAAGGAAGAAAATGTGAATTTTTCAAAAAAAAAAAAAAAAAAAAAAAAAAAAATTATAATAAAAAGATTTAGTAAAAAAAAATGGAAAGCTAACATGTTTTAAATACCCTTGCAGTTTATTAAAGACGCTTCCATTGATAACAAAAAAGTTTTTCTCACTAGAATTAGATTTTAGACCGATCGTTTCTATGGCAGCTATATGCTAAAGTCATCCGATTTGGATAAATTTTTCCAGAATTATGTGGAAGCATATAAAACTAATATATACCACGATTGGTGACGCTACGATGGAAAACAAAAAAGTTTTTCTCACTAGAACTAGTTTTTGGACCGATCGTTCCTATGGCAGCTATATGCTATAGTCATCCGATTTTGATCAATTTTTCCAGAATTATGTGGAAGCATATAAAACTAATATATACCACGATTGGTGACGCTACGATGGAAAACAAAAAAGTTTTTCTCACTAGAACTAGTTTTTTGACCGACCGTTTCTATGGCAGCTATATGCTATAGTCATCCGATTTTGATCAATTTTTCCAGAATTATGTGGAAGCATATAAAACTAATATATACCACGATTGGTGACGCTACAATGGAAAACAAAAAAGTTTTTCTCACTAGAACTAGTTTTTGGACCGATCGTTCCTATGGCAGCTATATGCTATAGTCATCCGATTTTGATCAATTTTTCCAGAATTATGTGGAAGCATATAAAACTAATATATACCACGATTGGTGGCGCTACGATGGAAAACAAAAAAGTTTTTCTCACTAGAACTAGTTTTTGGACCGATCGTTCCTATGGCAGCTATATGCTATAGTATCCGTTTTGATAAATTTTTCCCGAATTATGTGAAGCATATAAAACAATAACAAAGATGGAAAACAAAAAGTTTTATAGAACTAGTTTTTGACCCGATCGTTCTATGGCAGCTATATGCTATAGTCATCCGATTTTGATAAATTTTTCCAGAATTATGTGAAAGCATATAAAACTAATATGTACCACGATTGGTGGCCCTACGATGGAAAACAAAAAAGTTTTTCTCACTAGAACTAGTTTTTGGACCGATCGTTCCTATGGCAGCTATAAGCTATAGTCATCCGATTTTGATAACTTTTTCCAGAATTATGTGGAAGCATATAAAACTAATATATACCTCAATTGAGGAAGAAAGGATGGAAAACAAAAAAGTTTTTCTTACTAGACCTAGTTTTTGGACCGATCGTTTCTATGGCAGCTATATGGTATGGTCATCCGATCCGGCCTATTCCGACAAATGTGCAGCCTATGTGTATTTAAAGACTTTTTGCAAACTTTGGTAAAGATAGCTTTAAAACTGAGGGGGGAGATAGCATAGAAACAGACGGACATGGCTAGATCGGCTCAGCTTGTCATGCTGTTCAAGAATATATATACTTTATGTGGTCGGTGATGCTTTTTCAGCGTTACAACAACTACTTTCAATACCTAGGATAAAGAATACCAAATTTAAAGAATTCAATATTACTCCGGCTCGAAGGACCAATTAGTCGGAAGGAGGTTTCAAGCAAACATCAGAAGTAAAAATACCATAAAGTAAGATAATTACAATATCTGGCTCTAAGCCAAGTTATTCTGGTTTCAGAAAAATAAGAAGTTAAAAAAATTTTTAAAAGGGTGACGGTGTTTCGAGGGAGGGGCTCGTGCGTTCGTGACTCTGGAAGGGGGGGGAGAGAAAGACGGGGGCGGGTGGGGGTGTAACATAAGGTAATCGGCCGAGGTAGAGGTGGTTTCCAAGCAAACAATCAGGAAGTATAAAATACCATTAAATGTAAGATAATTACAATATCCGGCTCGAAAGACCAATGTTATGTCGGTAGAAGGTTTCCAAGAAAACATAAGAAAGTAGGTGGTGGTTTCCAAGAAAACAATGAAACAAAATATAATAAAATAAACACCATTAAATTTAAGAGAATTACATTATTCGGCTCGAAGGACCAATTTTATGTGGGATGGTGGTTTCCAAAAAATAAATAAGGAAGTATAACAAAATTAATACCATTAAATGTAAGATAATTACAATATCCGGCTCGAAAGACCAATGTTATGTCGGTAGAAGGTTTCCAAGAAAACGATAAGAAAGTATTCAAAAATTAATACCAACAAATTTAAGAGAATTTCAGTATCCGTCGTTCTGTCGGAAGTTGGTTTCCAAGAAATCAATAAATCAAAATATAATAAAATATGATATTTATTTTAAATTTAAGAGAATTACAATATCCGGCTCGAAGGACCAATATTTAAAAATAAATACCATTAAATTTAAGAGAATCACAATTTTACATCCGGCTCGAAGGACCAATTTTATGTGAATAAGGAGGTTTCATTAAATTTCCAAATTGTTCGAAGAATTTAACAGACGAAGATTTATTAGGTTAACTGACATAGATTAAAACTGACGAATACAGAAAACTAAGAAAACACGGTAATTATGAACGCTTCAACGGTAAAGAAAAGCTTGTTAAGAGAAAGAATTAGGTCAGGTATGTAGACTCCACAGGCTTACTTAATAAGTCACGCCTCTAAAGCTTGAACCAACCATCATAAAGCTTCTAAATCAAAGAATGGGTCAAGCTTTATAAAAATCAAGACGGAATGAAATTATATAACAAATTTCAAACTTTTTTCCAACTAAAGGCCTGATCTCAGATGACATAAATTTTATTTTCGGCACTATGTTTCATATAAATAAGACATCTGTTCAAAAGCATTCTGATTTCAAAGCTCTATAAAAGTGTTTCTATTCATATGAAGCTTAGTGACGAAAATTATTTTTATGTCATCTGAGAATAGGCCTTTAAGCAAAACTGTTATGTAAAAGTGATTAAAAACAGTAAAAAGAGTACTAAAGATTATAGTAAGGAACCTTTTGAAACAGCTGTATAGTCAACCAGCCTCCTTTGTGGTACAGTTTCTCTAGTTCTATATAACCTCAAAAATCAAATCAAAACTGTCGCTTAAGAATTTCCCAACTAATTTCAGTAGGTTTTCACACTTCCTCCCAATCTAAGCAAAGTATCTTTTCCATCATCTATTATACAAAAGCTACGCCAGTTTCTCCCCTAAAGAAAATGCAAAATTAAATTACTCACTAATTACGCATAAATCCATCAGAATTAACCACAATTAACTAAAAACTTTGTTGCCACCAAATTTCGGTGGTTTTTTTTTTTCTTCTACTGTTTTGTCCTTCCGCAGAAACTTCTTTGCACTGGCTCTGACTCGCTTCATTTCAATTATTCAATTTTACACCTTGTGGCATTTCACACCGAGAGGCACAACGAAGTTGACGACGAAGAAGTGTAAAGAAAAGAAAAAGAAATTCAAGAGAATTTGGCAGAGTCTCGTGCTGCTACGCATTAATCGCCCAAGATGCCAAAGGACCAAGTTTTTGCCACTTTGGAATTCAGCGTAATGCGAAACACTGTACAGAAAGAAGAGAGAGAGAGGGAGAGAGAGAGAGAATTGAGCAGCTGGAATTTACAGCTAAAATGGAAAACTATGTGCGCTGCTGCTGCCTTGTGGGCAGCTCGTAATGACAATTGGAATTTTGTCAAGTTATCAAACTGCCCTCCGTCAACTATGTCTTTATTTATATATTTAATTTATGGCACTGGGCCAAGAAATTTGACTTGAAAATAGCATTGCCGAGAACTATAATTTGACACGAATTTATTTAAACATATTTTGCTTTTTTTTTCTGTTTTGTTTTTTGTTTATGAAAATTGACAGACCAACCGCAAAAGTACAAATTGCAATGTAAGCATTTTATAATTGAATTTTACAGTCGACACAACGGAATGGAAAATTTAAATATTTCGTTTGGGTTCGAGAGAGTAAAATTAACTCATTATAAAATTAATTAAACAATTGGCGGAAATTGCACTTAAATAGGCAAGGGGGTGGGGTGGGTGCGCAATCAGTTTTCAAATCGCCTGCAAACAAAACAAAAGCCAGTCCATGAGTTTATGAGATAGTCCCTGGGAGTCAGTCGGCAGTCGGAGTGGGAGCTTAAAAACAATAATAAAATCAATTTGTAATAAACCACATGAGACGCATGAAAAACGCAATAAAAACGTTGCACTGTAGTAGTCATCGTCATCATCATCATCATCATCGACAGCAACTGAGCAGGGGAGTAGGCAGGTCAGTGTTGTGTTGTGGCCAAAGCAGCCACCGCAAAAGAGCTTTAAATTGTTGCATACTTTTCTGCGTAAACGAAAAATTTATGCGTACACACAAATGCCAAAAGCCTTTAAAGTGACAATTAAATTGTTGAAATATTTATGGAAAATTTAATTGAGAATGAAACCTGTCTATATATGCGAATGGGACAACCAAAACAAAGGGAAATATCCTGGATCGGTCAATCGGAAGGGTGTTCCTTTTCGTCATGACCAGGCTCGAGCGCATACATGTTTCGTCACTCGTCAAAAATTATTCGAGCTGAATTGCCCCAACCTTGCACCTTGAGCATAATATAATTCAAGATCATTTTCAATCGGTTTAGCAAATAATTTGAAGCAAAAAATTTTTGAAAAAAAAATTTTAAAAAAAAAAAATTTTTAAAATTTTTAGAAAATTCAAAATTTTAAAAAAATTTGTTTAAATTTTTTTTTAAAAAATTAAAAAAAATTTTGGAAAAAAAAAATAAAAAAAATGTTTGAAAAATTTTTTTAATTTTTTGAAAAATATTTGAAAAAACATTTTTTTAATTTTTTAAAAAAATTTTGAAAATTTTTTGAAAAATATTTGAAATTTTTCTGAAAATTTTTGGAAATTTTTCTGAAAAATATTTGAAAATTTTTAAAAAAAATATTTGGACATTTTTTATTTCAATTTTTTATGTTCTTTCTAATGACCGTAAAAAAAATGTTTTGCTTTTTTACTTGCGTGTTGCATTTATACAAAGAAAATAAGTTAAACATTTTAAAAATTAAAAAAAAAATTTTGGAAAAAAATATAAAAAAATGTTTGAAAAATTTTTTTTTTTAATTTTTGAAAAATATTTGAAAAAAACATTTTTTTTTAATTTTTTTAAAAAAAAAATTTTTGATAAATTTTTTGAAAAATTTTTGAAATTTTTTATGAAAAATTTTTGAAAATTTTTTAAAAAATATTTGAACATTTTTTTTTCAATTTTTTTGTTCTTTCTAATGTCCGTAAAAAAAAAAAATGTTTTGCTTTTTTGCTAATTTATACGAAGAAAATAAGTTAATTTTGAAGAATTTAGTCTAATTTGACCATTTTACGTGTTTATTAGAACAAATTTTGACTTTTGCTACCAAAATACATTTAAAAAACTTAAAAATTGTTTCAATGGGTCTTTTTGGCAGTACACTAGTGTTATTGGAGCTGATTTGGAAAGTTAAAGCACTTCCATCATATATCCCCGACCTTGCACCTTGAGCTAACACTAGTTAACCGGCTTCAAATGGTAACAAATTCAAATTTAAGAATGTTTTTCATGCATTCTTTAAGCGATATCTCGAGTTGGATAATTTAGATCGAGTCAAGCCAAATATAAGTTTAAAGGATATGAAATTTCTAATAATATAGTTGAAGATCATTTTCAATCGGTTTAGCATAAGCAAAAATATTTAAAAAAAAAAATTTTGAAATTTTTTGAAAATTATATTTTAAAAATATTTTTGAAAATTACAAAAAAAATTTTTGTTAAAATTTTTTGAAAAATAAAAAATTTTTTTAAAAAATTTTGTTTAAAAAAATATTTAAAAAATTTTAGGACAAAAAAAATTTCGAAAAAATTTTTGGAAAAAAAAAATTTTTTAAATTTTTTGAAAAAAAAATTTTATGATTTTGTGGAAAATATTTGAAAAAAAAAATTTTTTCAAATATTAAAAAAAAATAAATTTCTAAAATATAAAACAATTTTGAAAAAATTTTTCTAAATTTTCCGACAATTTTTAAATATTTTTTACAAAAAATTTTTTCCTTCTGTTCTATCAAATCTTTCTGATTTCTGTCTAAATCTTTAAAAGATTTTTGGGTAATTTATAGTTATACGGCATCATTATTCGACCTTTCTAGCTCAAATTTTAGTATAATTTATATTTTTAGCTTTAAAAAATATATTAAAATTGTGCTACGTTTAAAACGTGTGCTTTTGACATTGCAAGCCGCCTCCCGATATGACACTAGGGGTTTATCTAACGATATGTTTATGAGAATACATCCAAATTGTGGGATGATATGAGCATTTTCAATCGGGGTGGCACTACTATAGCTTTGAAAAATTGGCGGATCGTAGTAAAGAAATTTAAAATAAATTTCAAAAAACTTCGAAATCTTGTTCAAAATTGTGGGAAAATTGTTTTAAATTGGTAAACTTTTCTGTCGTACTATAAAGAAAAATTTGGATGGATAAATAATAAAAAAAAAAAAAAGGTTTGAACAATGTATTTAAAAATTGTGAGAGAAAAGATTTAAAAAGAATAAATATATTATCTAATCTGTTGAAAAGACTGTTTTCAATTGGTGTTGTTGAATTAAAAAAAATTTTTAGTTCGACCAATCTAGCTTCAAGATTGTGCGTAGATTTATCTTTTTAGCGGGCGGCACTCTTCTATCGTTTATCTATAAAGTGAATGTGTATGCGTAATGGTTGCTACTGATGTTTCACTCTTTCTAAAAAAAAAAAAAGCATGCACTGTCTGTTGCTTGTCCTAAGCCAACGCATATTCCTGACAGCAAAGTCCAACCAAAAAGTTACAAAAAAAAAGGCAGCTAAAAAGAATGTTGACAAACTCTGTTTTGTTATATTATATTTTTTTTTAAACAACTCCAAAAAAAAATGGCAAGCACAAAGTCGTTGACATAGACATAAAGCTGACTCCTTACACAACACACACACACACGCAACAACACATAACTCCTGGGAAAACTTTGTACACAAACGTGACGGCAAACAAAAAAAAAAAAAAAAAGAAAGAAAAAAAATTTATGAAATTATATGAAAATGCGCGTCGCTCGATTGTCTGCTGCCTGGGCACCTGGCGCTAATGTGGGCATAGAGAGAGGGAGGGAGGTTGGGGGAGAAGCTTCTCATTTCAAGCACACTTAAGTCACACACTTACGCTTGTCGCGCCACACATGTGTGTGTGTATGTGTATATACCTTTGTCTATAATTTTCATTTTGTCAGCGCATTTTGTAACTTAATTAGCATTTTTATAAATTGCTTTTTTACCCAGCCCTTTTTCAGTGCCGCAGGCTGTCAAAAAAAAAAAGTGTCAACTTTTTGTTGCTTTTAATTAAGTGAAAATTAATATGTGGAAAAAACAACACAAAACTCAAAAGCTGAAGATATTTGGTATAAATTATGATTTTTTTTAACTTTGGCAAAGGACACTTGTATGAAAATCTAAAGCAGGAATGCCCATAGCCTGCTTACAACAGAGCAGAAAACAATACATATGAGGAAAAATATTTTGAAAGAGATGGAGAAAAACCTGTTATTATCTGGTGCTGTGTGTGTGTGAGCTGGAGCTGTTAGAGCATAGGCTTTGAGCACCCCTGATCTAAAGTGAAACTAATTCAATGCAAGGAAAAGCGGATCTGACCTACTTCATCGAACGCTAGCCAGCGACTGATTGGCTTCGCATGCGTTCGACTCGTGTCTGTGTGATTTTCCCCATGTCTTCATTAGTCAGGCGCTATGGGTGACAAACTCTGCTTTAGATCAGTGTTCGGCGCGTCGCTATCTACTGGAAAAATGCGCTACGACAGAAACGTCAGCACACCGATAGTATATGCTCGTTGCGCTGCGTTTGCGGCAGAGCGAAATAAACCGGTTTCTGCCGTCAATTTTGTGTCTGATGCTACTCACACCTATGTAAGCTCGAATGTGATGGTGTTTTTTGCCCACCACTGCCTTAAAGAAGCTTTCTTTAGTGCTTAATCGTACATTAAGCATGTCGACTCACAATTACTCATAATATATTATTAAAAATTGTTAAGCTAAAATTTTATTTTATTATTTTAGCTAGAAGAAATAGCAGATGATTTTGCCCTCAAAGGGTTAGACTTGCTAGGTCGCTGCTTCTATTCAACTTGAGGCTTGTAAACATGACTTAACAACACACACACACACACCCACACACACACCCACACATTTACACTCATGCACTGGTATTTCAACTTGTCTTGCAATTTTGTTTTCTGCAGAGGTTAGTTACTTGGGGCGGTGGTCGGTGGCATCCCGACACTTGTCCGTCCTGTTTGCTGTGAGATGTTGCCTGCCATTGCATAAATGCCTTTTAAGTCGCTTTAATCTTCTTACATTTCAAGTTGTTTGCTGTTACTGCATAATTAATTAGTGAATCATGGCACAGAGAATAAAAGTGAAGACGACGATGATAATGACAAAGTTGGAGAGCATTTGAGGAGTGTTTTGGAAAGTGTTGCACAGTCGCCTGTTTACAGGATGCACACACACATTTTGTTGCCTTTTTGTTGTCACTCTCTCTGGCACTTCATTCATCATCATTTTCTACCGCACTTTTAATGAAGCCGAAAAAGGGAAGTTGAAAGAAATTTAGAACGAAGAACAAAGTCACGTTTACTTGATCTCTATGATAAATGCTTGACTGTTATCTAAGAGTTTTCTAAACTGTTGGATGGAAGATCTGTGTACTGATATATATATATATATATTTATAATATATAAGCATAACTATAAGCGAAGCCATTTTTTTAATTATCAAAAAAAAAATTGTGTAAATGAGAAGTGAAAGGTAATCAAAAATAGCACATAAGACATGCAAGATAACAACAATAATGTTATCGCTCTATTTAAATGTGTAATGAATACATTACCAACAAACTAGCAATAAATAGCGTAAGTGAGAAGTGAAAGGGAATCAAAAATAGCACATAAAACATGCTAGATAACAACAATAATGTTATTGCTCTGTGTGACTGATCTGTAAAATCTACTGTACACTAAGACATTGATGTGTGGGGGCGTCTCTTCCTAGACAAATATGAAAGTAATGCTAGAAAAGCCCATATGAGTGCTTGGGAAGTCAAACTCCAATTAGCCATTGGCTCATAAAGCTTCCCAGCCGATTTGGAAACCACCCTTACAGTTATTCTTCGAGAAAAAAAGCATTTTATTTTTCAAAACTCTCTAGTACACCTTGTCACCATCAGGGTTTTTCATTAGAAGAAATAGTTTGCAGTGCCAAAGGAAGGATTATTTGAAAAATTCTAGATAAGTTGCCCTATGACGTTCCCATAATCTGTTGGTACTTTGAAGATGTTGCTTTCTTATAAACTTGGACTGCTTTAAGACACGCACTATGGTACAGGGGGATATATTAAGGCTAGAGTCAGGGGCAATTCGATTGTTTAAATTACTTTTTTATGCAGTTATCATGGTCAGAAATTACTTTTAAATATTGTAAATTGAATTTTCATTTAATATAATAGTTATTTTTGATTCCCTTTCACTCCTCATTTACAGTTTCTGGTTAGTCCTTTTGCACTGGACATCAGCCGAAGATTGTAACGCGCGAACCCATGGCAAAATAGCAGTCCACCTCCCGCCCAACCTACCCAGAAGCGCAACCACAAACGCGCGGCACGAAAAAGCATTGGACAAATCAAAAATAAAGGCAAACTACGGGCTGAATACGTTAAAATAGAGGTTTTTGAAGCTGAATAAAGCAGTCCACCACCCGCCCAAACGACCCAAAAGCGCAGAAACTGCAAACGCGCAACCCGAAAACGCTTAGGAAAAGACCAAATAAAGGCAAACTACGGGCTAAATATATTTTTAAAAGCAGAAAGAGTTTCTTCTAAGCTGATTTAGTACAGTTTATGCTAATTATTAGAAAGGACACGAAACGGTTCAAGCAAAGCAACGATTTCAGAAAAAATGGTATACAAATTCGAGTTGATGTAAGCTTAATTTAACTTATCAACTCTGATGAGTCTTTTCCACCATTTATGGGTCTATGTATAAGGATTACCTCAAGCTTCACTCTAGGGGTAAAAGGTTAAGAAAGAAGCCTACTAGAATACTTTGGAAAACGAAGCTCTGGCAGCAATTTACTTTGTAACATTGTTGAAGTTGTCTTGCATTTCTTAAAAACTATCTTTGATTCCCTTTTATAGCTCATACACTTTTTGGGTAGCCCTTTTGATAGGACTGTAAACTGAAAAATGTGGGTGGGTTTATGATTAGGCCCCAGAGATAATCTGTATTAGCCCAAAAATAAAAAAATAAAAATAAAAAAAAATAAAAAAAAAAAAAAAAAAAAAAAAAAAAAATAAGTACAGATAAGTCTTACAAAAGAAAACATTGTTGTTGTTGTCTTCCATTTCTTATTACCATTTTTTTGATTCCCTTTCACTGCTCGTTTACACTTTTTGGCTAGTGCTTTTGCAAGTGAGTGCGTTTATTCTTATGCACCAGATCTTATAAGGGTAGAATCGGTACTAGCCCGAAAAGAAATTGTAACAGATAAGTCTTTTAAGACTTAAAAATTCTTAAAAGATTTTTTTCATTCTCTTTCACTGCGCATTTACACTTTTTGGCTTATCCCTTTTGCGGGATTTTTTTTTTTTACAAATTTTTATAAATGAATCATACAAATATAACATTGTTGTTGTCTTGAATTTTGTATAAAAATTTTTGATTCCCTTTCACTGCGCATTTACACTTTTGGCTAGCCTTTGACAATAAATTTTTACAAATAAGTCCGTTAAAACCGATATAAAATTGTTGATGTCTTTTCATTTTTCGGTTTTTTTTTTAAATTTTAAAAAAAAGTCATACAAATTTTTTGATTCCCCTTTCACTGTTCATTTACACTTTTGGCTTGTCCTTTTGCAAATAAATTTTTACAAATAAGTCAAACAGATATAAAATTGTTGATGTCTTTCATTTCTCAAAAGTTATTTTTGATTCCCTTTCACTGCGCATTTACACCTTTTTGGCTAGTTCTTTTGCAAATAAATTTTTACAAATAAGTCAAACAGATATAAAATTGTTGATGTCTTTCATTTCTCAAAAGTTATTTTTGATTCTCTTTCACTGCTCATTTACACCTTTTTGGCTAGTCTTTTACAAATAAATTTATACAAATAAGTCATACAGAGGTAACATTATTGTTGACTTGCATTTAGTATATCCCATTTTTGATTCCCTTGCACTGCGCATTTACACATTTTTGCTCATTTCATTAAGATAAATTTTATGTTTAGAAACAGAATTACTTACAATTTGTTTCAGAAGAGTAGGATAAAATCAAATGAACTTTACATACCTGTAAATAAAAGAGAGAAACAGATTTTAGTTTATGTAAAAAATTTTCCAAAATTGTTATTAAAAATATATAAAGAAATGGTACAATATTTCTAAGCTTACTTAAGTTTAGTTTAAACTCAAACAAACTTTGCTAGTTTCTAGTTTAAAGTTCCTTTTAAATTAACAATTTTTCCTTCATCCCCCCACCCTTTTTGGGTTTTTCTAATGGCCAACCTCAAGCGTGCACAAATGACAAGGCAGATTATACACTTTCTTGTGCGCCTTTTGTCCTTTCCTCTGCTGCTGTCATCAGCAGGCAGAGCTTAAGCTGCACTTAAACACAAACTGGGACACCATGTCGTCGTCGTCGCCCGCATTCTCAGTCGCGGCACTTTAAAATGTAACAAGAAAATTGGTAATTGCTGCAGGTCACACACACACACCCACACAGTTACACCCACAAAGGGACCTCAGAAGCCGCAACAACATCTTTTCCCCAGAACAATTACAACAGGATGCCAGGTTGAGTAGAAATGCTGGCTCATCAGAGACTGAGATTGGCAGCTGGCGTGTGGGAGCAAAGTGAATTTTGATATTGTCTAGCTGAAGCTGAAGCAGCAGCCGCCTGTCAAGTTAGTTTTTATTGCCTACTTTCAGGCATTCCACTTTTGCCTCTGCTTTAGGTGTCAATCACATAAAATTTGATGCAATGCCACACGCCTTCGATTGAACTGAACTGAAACTGTCATAAAAGCAAATGGCCAACCGAGGAGCAAAAACTTTTGCCACACAAACACTTTAAAACCCATTTTCCGAGGCCACAAAATGGCCCCCAACCCTCCCTCCCTAACCACCTTATTGTCTTAATGTTTTCCGTCCGTAAAAAAAAAAAAGAAAGTCGAAATTTTCAACTTGGTAGCCACTTAAGCAAGCACAGCGTCCGAAACTCTAATTTAGTTTGATGGGCGTGTCACAGACACACAATTTTCACATGTTGCATTTTCCATTACGCCCCCCCGCCCACACCCCCGCTGGAGTTTTATGTGTTTGTAATTAGTTTTCCAAACTGGCGGAAATGAAATTGCTTGCAATCATTTTTCAAAAAATAGTAAATGGTTTATTTTGTAATTTGAAATTAGCGCCAAGCCAACAGAGATAATAATAAACAACAGCAGGCGATCCGGCCCCCCTCCCCCTCCTCCACCCTTGGCAATTTACAAAATGTGCGTTAAGCTCACTTTTTGCTGACGGGGGGTGGGTGGCAAGAAAATTTTAATGAATTTTTTGGGTTAGGCGGGGTTGGGGGTCGTCGTTTCTGTGTAGAGTGGCATATTTGAAAAATAAAAACTTGGCCAGCAGAAAGTGTTGCCTACTTATTTGGGCACGCTTAAGAAGGAAATTAAGTGTTATATCATGCTAAATGGAGGCAAGGATTTTCATTTGGGGGAAAAAATCTAAAATTTATGAAACAAAATATCTCAAGTTGAAAATCTTTTAAGATTATGTGGGCTAGGTGGGCGAAATTCGGACATTAACCGTAAATAAAAATAATTCTAAATTTAGTTATGAAAGTAATTAAAATTTATAACGTTTTGTTCTTAGTTTATTGTTGATTTCAAGAATCATCAAATTTAGGTGGACTTAACTCAACGAAATATTCCGTGAAGGTCGTCGAAAATCATTAAGCAAGATCGTCAAGTCAGAGATAAAGGCAGCCTAGGGAACAAGAATGACGAGCATTAATAAGATTCTGCCTGATTAAGTTTATATATTTTTTTAAAATTATTTTTTTATCTTTTTTTTTACCCTTATAACAACCCTTTGTAACAACATTCCCAACCCAATATAAATTAACCATTTACTTTAATACGAAATAATATACATTTTATCCATCTAAAGTATAATTTAATTTAAATTTTTAAAACTTTCAAAACATCTTTAACAACTTTAACTCTTTTCCCCTTTTTTTACACTTGTTAACCTGGGTCAAATAATTGATACAATACAAATTTACATATATCATAAGCCATTCGACAAACAATCATTATAAATAAATATATAAAATTTTTACTTTTTTTTTACACTACACACCCAAATAACAAAACAAACATCATAATTTTTTTATATTTTTAATATTTTTAAATTTAAAATTTTTTTTTTTTTATGATACGGTCCAGATTTATACAAAATTTGATTATAAACTTATTTACAATTTTCTTCAACACTAACAAGGTGTCCCCGCTGATGCACACCCCCTCTCTTTACATTTTTTTTGAGGCCTTAATTGGCAGGCCAATAACTTTTTTTGGGAACACCTCGAATACCAACATTTTTTTTTATTTTACTATTTAATTAATTAGTAACACAAACAAAAACCATATTGAAAAAACTCTTATGGTTTTTCTCCCAAATTTTTGTAAAAAACACTCATAAAACACTCATCAAATAAATACCCCCTTAAGACGGGGTTAAAAATTACTTCATGAAGTTTTCTTAGTAGGCGAGAGATTTGAATATTTTTAAAAAAGGTTCGTGACGATAGGTATTAATAAAGTTAAACATAACCTTAAACCTCACTCGTCTTTCCTCTCAGATAAAGAAATCGAAAATTGGGTAAATAAGTGGAAATAAATTTTCAACTCCGCATTTTATCAATCTTTGGACATCTGGAAATATTATCCAGTATTTACTCAACCGATAATATTTTATGTATGGATTTTAAATTTTTTAGGCGCAATTTAATTAATTTATAAAATTGCTAAGGCACCAGATGGCAAACAAATTTTTTTCTTTCCCAAGGCATTCAAATTTCAGCACTAAAAAAGACAAAAGAATTTAGTTTTGGCACAAGTGTTTCTTATACATAAGAACATTGTATTGAAATTAAATTTTTATGTCATCTGAAAGGAGGCCTTTAGCCAAAAAAGAAAAAAACTGTCAAATTCACTCTGACGCCTGCTTTAAGAAATTGGCGCCCAACGTGAGAGCTTAACTATTTAAGTCTGACTCTTTGTACACCGGAAAACATTCAAATTACTGTCAGGATGCTTAAAGCATTTTGTGTTTTGTCTTCCATAACAAATTTTATTTTAATATTTATTGTTTTCCCCCCCACCCCACCCCAGCCATCAGCCATCTTGTTGGCCAGTTTTTGTCGTTGCCTGAAGATGAAATTGAAAACGAAAGCAATGCCAAATAGAAATGTTCTCGCGCGCCCTTTTGCGCGCAAACGACATTGTCAGCATTGTCGGGCGGGCATTATGTGCCTTCCAAATTTGGAGTTAACCTGGGTGGGAAACACAGAGGCTTGTCTGCCGCGTAATCATTGTCGTTTGTCGCACGTTTGTCTACCGCCTACTGGGAGGAGGATGCAGCCACATGGAACTTATTACTTTCATTTGCCTGCCAAATTCTACTCCTCCTGCTCCTGCTCCTGTGGAGAATATAAATTCATAACAAATTCATTGCGCGCAGCGAGGCATTTAAGAGGCAAAGAAAAAGTGTCACCAAAGCCGGATTCTAATTTTGTCTTTGTTTTCTATCCTACACTGCGTGTGGTGTGTGTGTGTGTTTTTGGCAAACTTCAGTCTTTGGCCCTGCGGGAATTGTCGACGCATATTTATGGAGCAGGCCCAAGTTTATTAGAGGCTCCACACGTTGTCGGGGCAACTTGGCTTTTTTCTCGCCGTGTAATTCCATTGAAAAGTTGGGCCAAATCAGCAACAGAATTTCCATTACCCCCACACACACATTTTTATTTACATAATGACATTTAATGATGATGATAATGTTGGCACGCAAAGTAAATAGAAGAAGGCATATGCTATGGGCAAGGGAATTGATCAGGGGGGGGTTAGGCAGATTATGGTTTTTTTTTTCCTATTTACAAAAAAAAATAGACTTAATTTTTTTATGATAGATCAAAATTTCAAAATTGTTAATAGAGAATTTTTTTTCTAGGTATAGATATAGAATGTTAATTCGTTATCTATCGTAAATTAAAATTTTTCAAAATATTTTAAAACAAGGATATAAAAAATTTTTCTTCATGAATTACTTAATATATGATAATTTTTAATAAAAATATTCTTTTATCAGCCATAATGAGGTTTATTTTTTTCTAAATTAATAATGAAATAAATCAAGGCGATTAAAGGCAGACTTTTGGAAGGACTTCCATGTATTTAAAGTTACTTTCTCAATTACATTTTGCCTCCCATTCAATTAGAGTCCATGACAGACACACCAAATACCCAGACAAGATACATCTATTCCTGCTATTCCAGCAACACACCATTACCACTTGCTGTTTATAATTTTATCAACTTGTATAAATATGACAAATCGCTTTATGACTTCTCACGCAGCTGGAGAAAAAGCCAAGCAAAAGGAGGAGGAGGAGAGGGACACACACAACAGATACGGGGCGAGAGCATGCCTCAGGCAGCATAACTAAAATCATCAAGAAAAATGTTTTGCACTAAATCAGCAAGCAGCAGCAGCACAAGAAGTTGAAAGGTTGTGTCCCCCGTATCAGGGAAATGAAAACCGCACAACGACGACCAGGGCCAGGCAACGCTTGACAATCTCCGAGGCTGTGGTTCGCCTTTTCTGTAACGTGCAGCTTATGCGCTTTTCCGCCTCACGCGCTTTTCCGACAGCTGCAACGAATGTTGATGTTATCGAAGAGTCCATGTTTTTACGCTGAGATTTTTTTGTTCATTTTTTTTTTTTCGTGTGTTTCTTTTCACTTGCAAGTAATTTGCATAATTATGTTTCTTTCGTTCTTTACGCTGCCTTGTTAAATTGAGCATTAAATTCGCTGCTTAAATATTTGAGACAAACTTAATTAGTGGCGGGTAAAGAAAAAAAAAAAAAACAAAGGAGAGTAATAGCCCCACACTCTACAGAAAGGTGAGAAGGAATTTCTATGATTTTCTCTTTAGCAAGTTGAGTTGAGAACAAAATAAAGTCATAAAAATTAGAGAAAATTTGTATGAAATATTAGGTAAATAATTTGCCAACGAAAAAAACTGAAGAAGAACTTTGATGTAAGTCGAGTTTTCTAAAAATCGTACAAAAACAGTGTTGGAAAACGCCAAAACACTGATGCAAAGTCAAATTCAGTGTTGGAAAACACCAAACGACTTTGAGGAAACGCAAAAACAGTGTTGAAAAACACAAAACTGTGTTTAAAAGTCAAAATCAGTGTTGGAAAACACAAAACTGTGTTAAAAAGACAAAATCAGTGTTGGAAAACACAAAAAGACTTTGGGAAAACGCTAAAACAGTGTTGGAAAACGCCAAAACAGTGATGCAAAGTCAAAATCAGTGTTGGAAAACACAAAACAACTTTGAGAAAACGCAAAAACTGTATTGGAAAACACAAAACTGTGTTAAAAAGTCAAAATCAGTGTTTGAAAACACAAAACTGTGTTCAAAAGACAAAATCAGTGTTGGAAAACACAAAACGACTTTGAGAAAACGCAAAAACAGTGTTGGAAAACACAAAAAGACTGTGGGGATAACGCAAAAACAGTGTTGAAAGAAGCCAAAACAGTGTTGAAAAGCACAAAACTGTGTTGAAAAACACAAAACACCAAAAACAGTGTTGCAAAGTCAGAATCAGTGTTGGAAAACAAAAAAGACTATAGGGAAATCGCAAAAACAGTGTTGGAAAACACAAAGCAGTGTTGCAAATGCCAAAGCAGTATTGCAAAGTCAAAATAGGTGTTGGAAAACAACAAAAGACTGTGGGAAAACGCAAAAACAGTGTTGGATAAAAACAGTGTTGCAAAATCAAAATCAGTGTTGAAAAACACAAAAAGACTGGTAAAAACGCAAAAACAGTGTTGTAAACACACAAAACAGTAATGCAAACGCCAAAACAGTGTTGCAAGGTCAAAATCTGTGCTGGAAACACACAAAAATACTGTGGGAAAACGAAAAACAGTGTTAAAACATACAAAACAAGTGTTCGAGAACACAGAACAATATGGAAAGCTTAAAAATACTTGTGTAACATATGAAGATCTCTTAGAGTTTTTAGGTTGTGGGTTCAAATTAAAACATTGCAAATAAACACACGAAAGCCTGCTCAAAAGCAATGCGACAATTGGTTGGAGTTACAGACTGTTTCGAGATAACCATATCTCTCATCAGACTCCTTCTTGTCTGTGTGGATGCATTATTCAATTCTAACGTTCTATTTACGCCTCGTAGTTGGCCAAATAAGAACTTGGGAACAGCAAATACTGTTGAACCTCACGATGACAGTGTGGGGAAACGCTAAACAGGGTTTGGGAAATGCAAACTTGTAAATGCGCAGTTTAAGGCAATCCAAAAATGTGTTGGAAAGGGCAAAACTGTGTTGGAAAACGCAAAAACACTATTGGCTTAACCAGACGACCATTTCGCGAGCGAACAAATTTTGCGCGATTTGAAAAACGTAAAAACAGTGTTGCAAACACTCAAAAACAGTGTAGAAAAATGAAAAAAACAGTGTTGGACAACACAGAACAATGTGGAAAACGTAAAAGCAGTGTTGGAAAACACACAGACAGTGTGGGGAAACACCAAAACAGTTTTTGGGAAATGCGAAAGTGTAAATGCGTAGTTAAAGGGTATCAAAAATTTGAAAAAAAAAGTGGGTAATCGCAAAAACAGTATTGGTTAAAACCAGGCGACCATTTCGCTAGCGAACAAATTTTGTTGGATATAAAAAACTGAAAAATAGTGTTGCAAACACACCAAAACACTGTAGGAAAACGCAAAACAGTGTTGGAAAACACTTTATTTGAGTGTTGGTTAATTTTGTTGGCATTGAAAACGTAAAAATAGTGTTGCAAACACACAAAATCAGTGTTTAAAAATGTTGAAAAATGCAAAACAGGTTTGGAAAACGCTATAAAAAATAGTTGAAAACACCAAAAACAGTGTTGTAAAACTCAAAAAAAAAAAAAAACAGTGTGATATTTGTAATGGGCCCATTTTCTGTTGTTTTTGTTGATGTGTTACATACTGTGGGTTATGTTGGCCAGTGTAGTTCATGTGAAATAAAACAGTGTTGGTTATCTTATTATTGAAGCACCGCGTTGGTATTTTTGAATCAATTTCTTGCACCAATATCGTCACCAATAAGTCAACTCCATTAATCAATCATTTTGGTCCTTCGAGACGGATATTTTGTAGGGTCTAAAAAGCATTTTGGTCCGTCGAAACGGATATTTTGTCGGCTTTAGCCAGCATCTGTAAATATCAACAGATAAGTACAAACCCAAGAAGTCAAATCACTATTTTAACAACAGCATTTGAACGATGTAGTCCAGATGGAACTGCAAAGCTGATTTTAAAAGCGAAAGCACGGTCGCCAACTTGATAAAAGCGGGCTTATACATATAATGTAACTAACCAATGGACGATCATGGAGTAAAAAATCGTAAGGTGGCCTAATAAGTAGACAATTTGCCACTGTGAACATTTCAAAGAAGGTTTTGGTAATGTTAAACTGCAATATGAAGGACTTTTTAACAGTTTTGTGACTGTACTTGAATTCAGTTCGAGCAAGTGAATTTGACTATTATTGAAAGGCATTAAACAAGTTAACCAAGTGTTTTGCTCTAAAAGCTATAAGTATAAGGAAATAAATTGATTTCCCTACCCAAAAAAGAAGCCGCATTATCTTAAAAAAGTAACGTTTTTCTCATATATTTTTCTTACTTCCCCCACTGGCTCAATTGCTGCCCCCACTCGTGTCTGTCTCTTATGTAACATCTTGTTTTGTTTGCTTACTCTCTGCTTCCCTTCTTCAGAGGGGGGGAGGGGGGGGAATGGCAACATAATTTTGTCACTAATCCGGGGCAATAAGATTGTTTAATTTTGCGCTAAACTTAACGCTTTCTTTGCTCTTTTCTTCGTTCCACCGTCTACCATTTGCTGTTATTGTGCTGGCGTGGCTTGTTTTTGTTTGCCTGCCCACCTTCATCTCCTGGGCTTTCTGCAAAGCTATGCAAATTGAGGCACACACACAGACACACACACCTGGCCCAGGAGCAGACCGAAAAAGGGAAACGAAGTCGAGAAGGTCTCATGTGCATTGGCATACATTACCCTCTAGTAAATGTTACAATCTAGCCCATCAGCTTCTCCGCCCCCAACTTTTGCTAGCGCAGTGCTTTATTTGCACAAAAGCGCGCGCCAGGACACCAAGGAGACTCTTCGTCTGCCTCATTTCGTTTGATTTTGTGCTGCTGCTGCTACTTTTTATAGATTGCTGCCTCCTTTTGCCTTTTTGTGTGATAATAAATTTGCTTTGGTCTAAGGCAGCAACACTGGGGATTGCAGCAGGAGCAGCAGCAGCAGCAGGTCCTTGCTTTGCCTTTCTTTCTTTCTGGTATTTTTATGCAAACAATGCTCGAGTGTATGCAAATATTTGAGTTTTAAGTGTGTTTTCCTTACACACACACACATGGCAGGACGAAAGCAAAATTAAAAACCGACACAAATGAAGCAAAAAAGAAATCCACAAGGAGCCAGCCAGCAGTCTGAAGGGGATTCCACCTCACACACTCACACTCACTCACTTGTTCATTTTGTTTCAATAAATGTGAAAATTATTAAATTAAGTGACTCTGCCTTTCTTCTTCCCTCTTACCCTTCACATTCAAACATATGAAGCAAAAGTGGTTTTATGTTTATAAGCAAATAAATTACTGTGTAAATAGGTTAAATTCTCTCGCATTGAGCCGCAGGGCCTACCCTACCCACACACACATGAAAAAAGGCAAAAGGAAAAGCGACAGCAAGTGCGTGTAACGTTTGTCTTAGGGGACCTGTCTTCTAAATTCTGGCAAAGTGTCGTGGCATTTAATGTGACAATTAAATTTCATTTAAAATGTACAAAGTCGTCGCAAGAACCTTGAGGCATATGTAAGTGAATTTTAGAAAATTTCTAAATGAAAACTGTGAGGCGAGTTGATCAATAAATGACTTGGCTAGTTGGTTTAAACAATTCTCAAATTTAAAAGTTAATTTGGGACGACTTGTTAGCTAGTTTCTGTCTAACAGAAACCAACTAACAGTTTACTGTTAGTCAAATGCACTAAAAAAACCTGCACAATTCTTCGATTTAACGCTCAAAAACAAAAATATTCAAAATATATTATTTTTATATTTCATTAAAGAGACAATAGTGGAAATCAGTGTTGGAAAAACAATGTTGAATAACGGTGCTGATTAACAGTGTTATTAAATAGTGTTGGAACAGTGCCTGGAAACAATTTTCAAAAACAGTGTTGGGAAACAGTGTTGGAAAGCAATGTTGAAAAGCAGTGTTGGATAACAGGGTTAGAGAACAATGTTGAAAATCAGTGTTGAAAAAAGGGATGAAGAACAATGTTGAAAACAGTGTTGGAAAAAATGTTAAAACACTGATGGAAAAAAGAGTTGGAAAACAATGTTGAATATCATTGCTGAATCACAGTGTTGAAAACAGTGTTATTAAATAGTGTTGAAAAACAGTGTTGGGAAACAATTTCCAAAAACAGTGTTGGGAAACAATTTCCAAAAACAGAGTTGGAAAACAATGTTAAAAACAGTGTTGGAAAACAGTGTTGGAAAACAGTGTTGGAAAACAGTGTTGGAAAACAGTGTTGGAAACAGTGTTGGAAAATGGTGTAGGAAATCATTGTGAGTAAGCAGTGTTGGAAAACAGTGTTAAAAACAGTGTTGAAAAAATTTTTAAAAATAATGTAGGAAAACAGTGTTGAATAACAGGGTTCGAGAACAATGTTGTTGTTCAGTGTTGAAAAAAAGGGATGAAGAACAATGTTAAAAATAGTGTTGGAAAATATTGTAAAAAAAACAGTGTTCGAAAACAATGCTGAAAAATAGTGTTGGGAAACAGTGTTGGTAAATATTGTTAAAAGGCAGTGTTGGAAAACAGGGTTGGAAAACAATGTTGACAACAGAGTTGAAAAACAGAGCTGTTTATTCACTGTTATTACAGTGATTAAAACAGTGTTGGGAAACAGTGTTGGAAAGCAATGTTAAAAGCAGTGTTGGGAATCAGTGTTGAATAACAGGGTTCGAGAACAATGTTGAAAATCAGTGTTGAAAAAAAGGGATGAAGAACAATGTTAAAAATAGTGTTGGAAAATATTGTAAAAAACAGTGTTCGAAAACAATGCTGAAAAATAGTGTTGGGAAACAGTGTTGGTAAATATTGTTAAAAGGCAGTGTTGGAAAACAGGGTTGGAAAACAATGTTGACAACAGAGTTGAAAAACAGAGCTGTTTATTCACTGTTATTACAGTGATTAAAACAGTGTTGGAAAACAGTGCTGGAAAGCAATGTTAAAAGCAGTGTTGGGAATCAGTGTTGAATACCAGGGTTCGAGAACAATGTTGAAAATCCGTGTTGGAAAAACGATGAAGAACAATGTTAAAAATAATGTTGATAAATATTGCCAAAAAAAAACAGTGTTCGAAAACAATGCTGAAAAATAGTTTCGGGAAACAGGGTTGGAGAACAATGTTGACAACAGAGTGGGAAAACAGTGTTGGAAAACAGTATTTGTAAACAATATTGGAAAACAGTGTTGCAAAATAATGTTGAAGCATACAATTTTGTATGCGCAGCAAAGCTAATAAACAATGCTTACCAAAAAGTGTTCAAAACAGACATTGTTGGAAAACAGAGTTGTTAAATAACAGTGATTAAAACAGTGTTGGGAAACAGTGTTAGAAAACAATCTTCTTCTTCTGGTTTCCACTAATTCGACCTTCTAAGGTCAAAGTGATGACTTTCCCCCCTCACACTTTCCCCCAAATTGCTCGTTCATTCATTCACTTTTCTTCTCCTCCCCCCCCTCCACCTACTTATCACGCCTCTTGGCACATTCATTTTGACAACTTGTGACAATCTGTCTCTCACTCATTATTATTATTATTATTATCATTATTTTTGGCTTAAATCCTTTTCATCGTGGTCGTTGACAGTCGCAGCAGCAGCGGCGGCAGCAGTAACGGCAGCGACTTGAAGCTTAATGGCAAAGCGTCAACAAATTTTTGCTCGCAACTTCGTTTCGTTTTAATTTCCACTTATTTCTTGATTTTTTTTTATTTTTTCTCATCGCACTTTTTAATTACTTTCTTTTCATTTTGGCAACTTTTGCTGTGTTGCCACAACATTTTTACCCCCAGTTTTCTTCGTTCTTTTTTTCCCCCACAATTATTGCTGCAGTTCTTATTTGATAATTTTCTTTTCAGCACACAGAGTAAAAATTCTTTGATTAGGAATGTGTTTATTAAAGATGAAAACCCAAGAGCGTGTGGGTATACCAAATTTACTTTGATTGAGTATATGAGTTGGAAGAAAATTGAGGGGAAAATATTCTTTTGACTTTGTCATTTTTGAAATCATTATTAGGTTGGTCGGTGAATTTTATGAATTTTTATTAACTAGTTTTCGCTATTCCACTTCAACTTTTTGATGTGACACATGTGACTCAATTTCGGTACGGAAGTTAATTTGTGAGTCAAATTCAATTTTGAAATATTTAAATAAATTTATAAAAAAATGTTCCTTTTGCTTTTGGTCAGATTTCCAACAATGTTTGCCAACACTGTTTGCCTACACTGTTTTCCAACACTATTTTACTAAATTATTTATCTACACTGTTTCAAGTTTAGTTTTTATTTGAGTTTCATCCTAGTGCTTCAAGAATACTTCTTTTAAATTACTGCACTAGTTTTCCAACACTTTTTTACAACATTATTTACCAACACTATATTTCGCAGCATTGTTTTCCAATACTGTTTTCAACATTGATTTCTAACACTGTTTTCCTAAATTGTTTTAAACCTTGTTTGCCAACACTTTGTTCTCCAACTCGGTTTCCCAACACTGTATTTGAACAAAGTTTCCCAACAGTGTTTTCCAAGACTGTTTGCCAACATTGCTTTAACATTGTTTTGTAACAATATTTTACTAAATTTCGAATCTACACTGTTTCTCAACTCTATTTTTCTACATTATTTAAAAACACTATTTCTCTGCATTGATTTACAACACTGTTTTCCACATTGCTTTCTAACACTGTTTTCCTACACTATTTTCCAACACTGTTTTCGAACATTGTTTTCCAAATTCTGCTCTCCATGGAACACTTAACTAAGTTTTATGAGTTTAGAAAATAATTATGATTTAATAAAAAGAGGTACTAATAACTTTACTTTCTTTATTAAATTAATTAGCTATGAAACAACTGAAATGGAACACAAAATTAATAATTATTTTAAAAGAATGGTAAAAGAAACATTTAATAGTTGTCACACACCAAAGATTTACATTTTCTAACATTTTTAAACATTTTCTTGTTTCGAAAGTGTGGACTGTTCCATTCCAGTTGTTTTTTACCAAGCAACCCCTTTATTCAAACAATAAATACCAGGGACCGAAAATAACAGTTATGGAAGTGAAAAAAATTACCACGAAATATGGATACCCTGATAAAATGGAGTACATGAATCTTCATAATTTTGAATGGCGAGTCCTTAAATGGGATAAATTTTTATTTGCAATTTTTATCACAAAAAATTTTGAATTGTTATATTATAATTTTTAAATAAAAATTTTGTTATAACAGTTAAGTGGTAATTTTTATATAAAAATTTTTGAATAACAGTTAAAACTAATTTTATTATAAAAATTTAAATTAATTTTTATTTTGTAATTTTTATAATAAAAATTACTTTTAATTGTTATGAAAATTTTTTTATTATAAAAATTTTTATAAAAATTACTAATCTAGTAGGTTTAAGTAAATCTTGTATCCTTCTATCAAAGATATTCTATAATTTTCAAACGCCTACTAGATAAGTAATTTTTATAAAAATTTTATAATAAAAAATTTTCATAACAATTAAAAAGTAATTTTTATTATAAAAATTACAAAATAAAAATTAATTTAAATTTTTATAATAAAAATTAGTTTTAACTGTTATTCAAAAATTTTTATATAAAATTACCATTTAACTGTTAAAACAAAATTTTTATTTTAAAATCATAGAATAACGATTATTTTTAAATTTTTATGTAAAAATTAGAAAATAATTGTTATTTCAAAATTTTTATCCAAAAAGTTATAACAGTTACGGTCCCTGATAAATACATATATTAAACACAAAATGTGAAAACCTTCTGGAGAGAAACACGCATTTTTCTAATTTTCTGTAAAATTCACGAGGTTGTCTGCTTTACTAAAAGACGTAGCTTGCTTTATTAGACAGTTAAACGGATGCTAGTTGACAGTAGCACCATATTTTGTGTGTGTTTTTCGCTCTTTCCCTTCTTTAATCAAATTATCTCTCGCTGGCATATGGAAATGTTAACTTGTTACCAAAACCAAGGGCCCTCTCACTCGAATGCTTTTCCACTTCCTTTTGCTCTCTTGCCCCGCCACAAAAAAAATGGTGGGTCGACTTATAGCCAACTTTTCCATCACTTTCCAAGCGATTAAACAATCAGCGGGCATTATAATCTTTCTGTGCAAAGTCATGTATCATAGATGCTGCTCCCGTGTGTGTGTGTGTGTGTGTGCTTTTTCTTTTCCTTTTTCCCATTTGACGCTGTCAAACATGATTTGCATATGCTGTCACAGATTATGGATTAACTTGACTATCTCTTTTTTTTTTTGCGCTTTCTGTCGTCTGATCAAAGAGAGCTTGAGCCTGATTTTGCTCTTTTTCTGCTTCCTTAATGCGCTTGTAAGCTTTAGCTGGCAATTAAAAGCAGGCTTTTCTTTTTTTAAATTGCTTACTAATCATGGTGTCAGCTTACTAATAATAAATAAAATGATTTCCTGCTCAAGTTTTCCTTTTTCCTTAAACATACATCAAGGTGACTTATTAGGCATTCCATTTAAATGACATTTATTGTCAAAGAAACAGAGAAGGAGGCAGAGAGAGAGAGAGAGAGAGAGAGAGAGGGGATTCTGGGAATAGGCTTAAAAAGCCATTATTGTCAACATTTATAATAGTTTCAAGAGGCAAGAGACACAGAGAGTCTGAGGTAAGGAAATGTGTTCTGACTTGCCTTACCTTTCCTTTCCTTTGCTTTGCTTTGCCTTTGGTGTCTGTGTTTGTTTACCTTACACTTGAGCGGCATAAAAACACACACACACACACACACATTAGAAGATACACAGACAGCTTGAAGTGCCGTGCCGGGTGGAAGATGAAGGAAAAGACTTTCTCATTGAAAACAATTTGGCCTATGCGGCGTATGAGTAATATTTCAAGTGTGTAGAACCAAAGAAAGGGCGATTGAGTAGAGAGAGAGAAAGCATATAAATGTCAGCAGCTGAATTTAAGTGGGGACTTAAGTAAAATGCCTTTAAAAATTAATAAAGACGCGTTGCGAAATGGGCAAAGGTATTTATTATTCAACTTAATTTAGTGGTTCAATTCCGTGTTCGATGCTTTGAAGTTGAAGTCTTAACTTCATTTTATTGAAATTAAAGTGTTCCATTCTGGTAGTTTCACTTGAATTAATGTATATTAGGGTATATAAAATCTACTTTCAACTTTAAAAATGTTAACAATATATTGGTACTGTTCAAAAGTTTTTGAAAAAACTTTGATAAAAGTCTTAGACAAGGTTTTGAAACGCGTGGAATGAAACATCAAGGCAGAAATCGTCGATGAAATCCACAGACTGCAAGTATATGATTCAACTGAAGCTTTAATTTCAAACTGGAACAAATGAAATGAAACATAATACTGGAACAAATGAAATGAAACATAATGGTGATTTAAATCTTTAAAAGGTGTTCAATATTTTGGCACTGTTCATAAATTCAGTTTAACTATAAAAGCCATAGGATAAGCTCTGGAACGAGTAGAATGAAACGTCACTGCATATAAAAAGTTTATGAATTCCATGAAAAGATAATGGGCGATCAAAAATAAAAGTTTATAAGGCGAATAAAGCAGTAATTTTAAACTGGAACAAAAGAAATCAGAAATTAGATGTTTTAAGTACAACTATTAAAAGCCAAAGGAGCTTAGGAACGAGTGGAATGAAATGACACTGCCGAAAACGTGGACAAAGTCCATGGAAAAAGAATGAAAGATCGAAGAAGAGCACTTGAGGCAAGTAGAGCTGCAATTTTAAACAACTGGAACAAATGAAATGAAACACAAAAGAGATTAAAGTCTTAAAATGGTGATCAATATTTTGGTACTGTTTAATAGTTCCAGTTAAACTATTAAAAAGGCCATATAAGAAAGGTTGGAATGAGTGGAATGAAACGTCAGTTCAAAAATTTCGATAAAATGGAAAGAGAATGAAAGATCAGTACTTGAGGCGAGTAAAGCTGTAATTTTAAACAACTGAAACAAATGAAATGAAACACACAAGTAATTAAAATCTTTAAAAGGTGATCTATATTTTGGTACTGTTTAAATAGATTTAGTTCAATTTAAAAAAAAATAGAGAAGAAGGTTTAGAACGAGTGGAATGAAACATAACGCCAGAAATCGTGGATAAAATTCATGAAAAGAGAAAGAAATAGCGAAAAATAAGAGTACTTAAGGCTACTGAAGCTCCTAAGCTTCAACAGGTAGAACAGAACGGGTCCTGTTCCGAATTTTTCGGGACTTGAACCTTTAAAGATTTTTTTTGCTGTAGAGAATTATATGAAAATGATTTAGTTTCGTGTTTATATGCTAATTTCGTGAAGTCCCCAAGAGTTTTAAAATATTTTCGTCCAGCCTAGAGAGGGTTACCAATTTGAGACCCTCAAAACGCGTTTTAAAATTAATATTTTCACATAAACTGCACGATGGGTGCCACAATTGCTCACACTTGATCAAAAGCTCAACAGTCTGACCACTTCAGAGAAGTATTTGGTCATTTATTTAAAAATAAAATTGAATATTTTTTCATAATTGGAACAAGAATTGAAAGAAGTGAAAAAGTACGAGTAAAAACCAAATTGAGAACAATTTTAGCTGGATTATAAGCACGAAATTCTTAACAATTTGAGAACGAATAAATTTGATCAATTCGATTAGTAATCGAATCATTTGTTCTCCTTTATTCTGGGAGAAATTGTTATTTAAAAGGTATACCAAAAATTAGAATATATGGAATTACCGAAATATCTAAAAATAATTTTTGAAAATCTGAGGTTGAGAAATAAAACTGTTTTGGAAAAACAAAAACAATATATCTTAGATTCAAAAAATCACAGACTCATTGATCAGCCCTCATACCATTTCAAGTAGCCCCCCCAACCGCAGCATAAACAGTTTCCTAGCAAAACAGAAGGCTAACAAAGACACTCAAAAGCTAACTGCTACAATAGCTTATTGATGCAACACTTGAACAATCAATAAGCCAGCATTTTAAGTAAACTTCTTTCATTTCACAATAGCCTGACTAATGCTTTTCCTGCAGCTTTTCCCCTACTTCTTCGTATCATCTACACTGAGTGATAATAAATATGCGACCATTTTCAAATGGAGGACAACGCGGCGCCAATGTTGATAGCTTTACACACACACACATATAGATAGATATAAATGGTGAGGGGGTTGGCTTTTGGAATAGTTATAAACAGTAAAAATGTCTAAAACGTCTGCCAATCCAAGGGATAAAAATCTCTGGCCCAGCAACAACAACAACAACAACAAACGGCAGTAAATCATTTTCAGCTGCGAGACGACAACGACGACTAGTTCCATTTGGTATTTTATTGTTGTCGCCAAGTTTTGTCCCCAAACCCTAATACTTTGTGCTGCGGCAGTAAACATACCGAAATGCTTTTTGAATTGTAATTTTTTTTTCTGCTCCCTGCTCCTGCTGCTGACGTTTCTTCTCGTTCAGTCTGATAAGCGTGATTGAATTGATTTTCTATTTTTCTCTCTTCTTATTTTTTTTTTTTTTTGTATTTTGCGCCACTTTGCTGATGGATATCAATTGAAATGCTTAAACAGGCGCTTTGCGCATTTTCAATTCTATTTTTTTTTTTTTTTTTGTATATTTGTTGATTTTAGCCAGCAACTTAAATTGTGCTGTCAGAGAGCTTTAGCTTTCAATATTGATTTCATAGGAAAATTGTTGCTGCCATGTTTCATGTTCGACCCATACGGCCTAGGCAAAGCATAGGCGGAAGTAATCCATTGATTGCACGTCTCAGTTCTAAGGACAGGAAGATGCTTTTTGGGATTCTTGTGACACGTGTTGGGCCAGGGATTGAGTATGTCAGTTTGTGTGAGTGTGTGTAATCTAAATATTGTATGTTTCGATAGAGTGCTTGATTAGTTTAATTAAATTTGATAAGGAAACAAGTGGAATGGAACAGTTTTTAAGACTATTTTGAATTAAAATCTAGGCAAATTGAAAGTCGTACAACTGGAAGATGGAGGGTCCGATTCGTTTAATAACAATTTTAAAAGAAACAACTGGAATGAAACAGTCTAAACAAGTGGAATGGAACAGTTTTTAAGACTATTTTGAATTAAAATCTAGGCAAATTGAAAGTCGTACAACTGGAAGATGGAGGGTCCGATTCGTTTAATAACAATTTTAAAAGAAACAACTGGAATGAAACAGTCTAAAACAATTTAAAAATTAAAATCTTTGTAAACTGGTCAAAATTGAAAGTCTCTTCTTAGTTGGTTGAAGTTAAACTGTGTAAGAGCCAAAGGTGATAGTTTGAAACTAGTGGAATGGAACACGTTAAGCTAAAATCGGAGGAAAAAAATCCTACAAGAATAGATTTTAATAACTGATCTGATACTTGAACATGTAAAATTTTAAAAGTAAAGCTCAGGCTTAGAAATAGACTTAGGGCGCTGTAATAATTATACAAAATACTAAGTGCAGCACTATAAACCCCTAGAAATACTTAAAATGTGGAATACCGCCTATTAATTGAATAAAAAGTTCACTATATATGGAAAAGCCTCCGAAAGTCCCCCAAACTCAGCACAGGTAAACCTAAGAGTTATTTTAAGCAAAATGGAACAATGTCAATTGAAACTAAATACCATATTCAAAAAAATGGTGACCCCGACGCACCCAAAAGTAAAATTGAAAATTTGCCATATTCAAGCATTTTTCATTCATCATTTAAGTTACTAAAACTCCGAAACTCATCAGATGTAATACTTAAGAGTTATTTTAAACAAAAATGGAACAACATGAAGATAGTAAAAGAAGTTAAAGTTCAACTCTGAAGTTTAAAAACTTAATCAAATACCTCAAAAAATGTATAAAATTTAATTAAAAATCTCAGGCTGACAATTTCCAATTCAATTGTCACCAAATGCCAAATTCCAATAAATGGTGACCCCGACGCACAAAAAATTTAAATTGAAAAATAATGCCATATTGAAAAGCTTTTTTTCATTCATCATTAAAATGAGAAACATGGAGACTCATCAGATGTAAACCTAAGATTTATTTTAAACGAAATTGGAACAAAATCAAGATAAAATAAATCACTTTAAATCACACTAAACTTCAACTCAAATGTTAAAAAAAACTACGCTAAAT
Organism: Lordiphosa mommai; assembly: GCA_018904225.1. Classification (NCBI taxonomy): domain Eukaryota; kingdom Metazoa; phylum Arthropoda; class Insecta; order Diptera; family Drosophilidae; genus Lordiphosa; species Lordiphosa mommai. The sequence continues at coordinate 69,130 of JAEIFT010000494.1, read as the reverse complement.
ACCTCAAAAATTGGACAAAATTTAATTTAAGATCTGAGGCTTACAATTTCCAATTCTATTATAACCAAATACTAGATTTGAATAAAAGGTGACCCCGACGCAGCAAAAAGTAAAATTGAAAATTTGCCAAACCATTTTTCAATCATCATTGAAATGAAAAAGTTCGATGTAAACCTAAGATTTATTTTAAACGCTATTGGAACAACATCAAGATAGTAACTAAAGTTACATTTCTTTCTCTGAAGTTAAAAAACTTAACTTAATACCTCAAAAATTATACAAAATTTAATTCAAAATCACAGGCTTACAATTTCCCATTCAATAGTCAGCAAATACCAAGTACCAATAAATGGTGACCCCGACGCACCAAAAATTAAAATTAAAAAATTTGCCAAATTCAACCATCTTTCAATCATCATTGAAATAAAAGACATGGAAACTCATCAGATGTAAACCTAGGAGTTATTTTAAACGCTATTGGAATAACATTTGGATAGTAAATAAAGTAAAAGTTCAACTGTGAAGTTAACAAACTTAACTAAATACCTCATAAATTATACAAAATTTAATTAAAAATCTCAGGCTTACAATTTCCAATTCAATTGTCGCCAAATTTTTAATTAAAATAAATGGTGACCCCGACGCAGCAAAAATTAAAATTAAAAATTTGCCAAATTCAACAATCTTTCAATCATCATTGAAATGAAAGACATCAGATGTAAGCCTAAGATTTATTTTAAACGCTATTGGAATAACATTTAGATAGTAAATAAAGTAAAAGTTCAATTGTGAAGTTAACAAACTTAACGAAATACCTCAAAAATGATACAAAATTTAATTAAAAATCTCAGGCTTACAATTTCCAATTCAATTGTAAGCAAGTTTTTAATTAAAATAAATGGTGACCCCGACGCACCAAAAATGAAAATTTGCCAAATTCAACAATCTTTCAATCATCATTGAAATGAAAGACATCAGATGTAAGCCTAAGATTTATTTTAAACGCTATTGGAATAACATTTAGATAGTAAATAAAGTAAAAGTTCAATTTTGAAGTTAACAAACTTAACGAAATACCTCATAAGTGATACAAAATTTAATTAAAAATCTTAGGCTTACAATTTCCAATTCAATTGTAAGCAAATTTTTAATTAAAATAAATGGTGACCCCGCACGCACAAAATTAAAATTAAAATTTGCCAAATTCAACCAAACTTTCAATCATCATTGAAATGAAAGACATCAGATGTAAGCCTAAGATTTATTTTAAACGCTATTGGAATAACATTTAGATAGTAAATAAAGTAAAAGTTCAATTTTGAAGTTAACAAACTTAACTAAATACCTCAAAAATGATACAAAATTTAATTAAAAATCTCAGGCTTACAATTTCCAATTCAATTGTAAGCAAATTTTTAATTAAAATAAATGGTGACCCCGACGCACCAAAAATTAAAATTGAAAATTTGCCAAATTCAACCAAACTTTCAATCATCATTGAAATGAAAGACATCAGATGTAAGCCTAAGATGATACAATTCAATTGTAAGCAAGTTTTTAATTAAAATAAATGGTGACCCCGACGCACCAAAATAACAACAATTTTCAAATATTGAATAAAGAATCAGATGTAATGAAGATTCATTCATCATTTGATAGATTAAAGTTATTTCAAATTGGATTTTACATGTTACCTGCCCACTCATCCCCCCTCTCCTTGCCAACTGAAAAGTTTCATTTGCTCAAATTTCTCATAATATGCAAATCAATGTCTCCCTTGTGTTCCAAACATTTATCGATTTTATTGTTGATTAGCATTTTTCAGTTCAAATAATGCCAAAGGCCCCCTTGTCGCACACCTGTAATTTGAGTTGAGTTGTCCCTCAACTATTAAGTAAATTGAATATCTTTATTTTTACTGAACTGAACTCCCCCCACTTCTAAATTACACTAATGGACACCGAAATGTAACCGAGCAAACTTTTCAGATGAACTGCAAGGGGCAAAGCAAAGTGCAGTCATCATCATCATCAAATGACCAGCAGCTCACTAAATAGCCAGCGTTTTCCAAGTGTTTGCCACAAAATGTGTGCACAAGCAAACTTTCAACCATAAATTATGGCATTTATTCAAAAGGCAAACCCAGGATGTTGATCCTTTTCTGTGTGTGTGTCTGTTCATTTAACTCCCAATTGACAGGCCAACTCGAATTTCTGACCGACCTCTAGAGAAGAAATTGAATTTCTCGTTAGACCAAAAGCAGCTGCCATGTAAAGCTCATTTAACAATGGCAACCAAGGCCTCAATATGTCGCCTCCACCAGCAGCAGGAGAAGGAGGAGGTACAACAACAAAAGCATAAAAAGCGCAAGTTGCGCCAATGGCGCGTGCAACTTGAAGGCGCCTGCCGCATGCCGCAGCTTCATTAAAATTGCAGCAGCAGAAATGAAAGAGAGAGAGAGAGAGAGGGTAACAGGAAGTGCTGAAGCAAGATGGCCTAACGACATCAACATACAATGGAGGAGCACATACACAATGTGGATGTGTAGGAGGAAAGAAAGGCAATAGAACATTCCATAGAATGTAGAAAAAAGAAATATATGTAAGAGCGGAACCTAGAGCGAGAGAGAGAGGCTTACAGTGGTAGCCAAATATTTTTTGAGTTTACAAAAGAAAAAACATACTTAAAGATTTCCCTTTACTTTTGAAGCACTTTTGTCCCACTGTAAGACGCTCAGGACCTCCAAGACGACGACGACATTTCGCGTGACCTGAATTATTGGTGGCATATTGCCACTCATTGACTTTGCCGCAATGCCAGTGGCAATGAAGGAATCTACAAGGATGCGGACTTTAAGGTTAGTTGACTTGGGGCAAACAATTTGTAGATTCACGTTCGCGCTTGGCTTTTAATCAATTTCTGCTCAAAAATTTAACAGTCAAGACAATGGTGTGCCCTTTTTTTCAATAAGGTAAAATATCCGACTCGAAGGACCAATAAAATTTTTGGGCGCGAATCCTTTTAAAACTGATCATATATTCTAATGAAGACAAAAAAGCTTTATGTTGCCGTGCCCTTTTCTTTTAATAAGTAAAATATCCGCGAAGGACCAATAAAATTTTGGGCGCGAATCCTTTTAAAACTGATCATATATTTTAATTAAGTCAAAAAGCTTCAGTTGCCGTGCCCTTTTTTTCAATAAGTAAAATATCCGACTCGAAGGACAATAAAATTTTGGGCGCGAATCCTTTTAAAACTGATCAATATTCTAACGAAGACAAACTTAGTGTTTTTCTAAAAGGTAAATACGGGGCCGCGGGCTCTTTTGTAGTGTTCTTTTAATAGATAAAAACCGGTTCGAGGACAAAATATTGGGAGCGAATCCTTTTAAAACGATCATATATTTAATTAAGTCAAAAAGCTTCTGTGCCGTGCCCTTTTTCAATAAGGTAAAATATCCGACTCGAAGGACCAATAAAATTTTTGGGCGCGAATCCTTTTAAAACTGATCATATATTCTAATGAAGACAAAAAGCTTTATGTTGCCGTGCCCTTTCCTTTTAATAAGATAAAATATCCGGTTCGAAGGACCAATAATATTTTTGGGAGCGAATCCTTTTAAAACTGATCATATATTTTAATTAAGTCAAAAAGCTTCATGTTGCCGTGCCCTTTTCTTTCAATAAGGTAAAATATCCGACTCGAAGGACCAATAAAATTTTTGGGCGCGAATCCTTTTAAAACTGATCATATATTCTAACGAAGACAAAAAGCTTTATGTTGCCGTGCCCTTTTCTTTTAATAAGGTAAAATATCCGGCTCGAAGGACCAATAACATTTTTGGGCGCGATTCCTTTCATAATGGATGATTTATTTTAATGAAGACAAATAGCTTTATGTTGGCGTGCCCTTTCCCTTTAATAAAGTAAAATATCCGGCTCGAAGGACCAATAAAAATATTTGGAACGATTACTTTAAAAACTGATGATTTATTTAAATGAAGTCAGAAAGCTTTTGGTTGCTGATCTCTTCTGTTTTGATAGGGTAAAAGTTATTCGGCTCAAAGGACCAATAAAATTTTTGGGCGCGAATTCTTTTAAAACTGATGCTATATTTTCATGAAGACAAAAAGCTATATGTTGCCGTGCCCTTTCCTTTTAATAAGGTAAAATATCCGGCTCGAAGGATCGATAAAATTTTTGGGCGCGAATCCTTTTGAAACTGATCACTCATTGACTTTGCCGCAATGCCAGTGGCAATGAAGGAATCTACAAGGATGCGAACTTTAAGTTAGTTGACTTGGGGCAAACAATTTGTAGATTCACGTTCGCGCTTGGCTTTAATCAATTTCTGCTCAAAAATTTAACAGTCAAGACAATGGTGTGACAACAAGCGACAACAAGGATGACAATGGAGCAAGGAGAAATGCAACAGGATTGCATTCGCCGCCGCCTGCTCACAAATCCTTACAAATGTGACGCTGCCTTTCTGTGGGCTTTTGTTTGTTTGTCTCGCTTTATTTCTTGACGACATTGCGGTTTAATAATGTGTAAAGTCAAAGTTATTTGATATACCCAAACACACACACACACACACACAATATGTTACGACTGCAGTTTGTCATTGTTGTTGTTGTTGCCACACGCTTTTCTTCTTTAAATTTATTGGGTTTTCTGTCTGCCATTATTTGTTAGTGTGCTTCAGAGTCAGTCTCATTTCGCGCTTCTTTCCGCAATGAAAAAAATACGGGAAAGAAAAAAAAAATTGAAAATAAATTGAATGACGTTTTTATTGATCCCGATTTTTGTACGCCGACGCGTCCCTTTGCTCTGCTACGGCTGACGCTTAGCTGTCGTTTGGGGAGCAGCAGGCTGACAGATAGACAGACAGACAGACAGGCCATGAGTTGTTGCGGTTAAGGCGTAAAAAGGCTTTAAGCTGGCTAAGCTTTAACTTTGTTTAGGATTTTTAGGTTTCAGTTTACACTTTCGCCAAATTTATGCGAAAATAAACCGCAAATAAGAATAAATTACAACTTTTCTCATGCAATTATTTGAGTTTCCTTTGCTACCAAAGATTTATTAGAGACCGAATTACAATGTTTGCACTTTCGCAAAATATTTGCGAAATTAATCCGCAAAAGAAAATTGAAAATTTTAGTTAAAAAAATTTAATCAATTTAGTTTAACAATAATTATGCTGTTAATTTCTGCAAAAGTTTAAAATTTTTTAGTTTGAAACCGAGTTAAATATTGATGTTGGATTTTACAAATTCGCAAAATATTTGCGAAATTAATCCGCAAAAGTGAAAATTTAAGTAAATTTATTTAACAAAAAGCTTTTAATTTCTGAAATAGTTTAGTTTGAAACTGAGTTAAATATTTATGATTGATTTTACAATTTCGCAAAATATTTGCGAAATTAATCCGCAAAAGTGAAAATTTAGAAAATTTATTTAAATTCATTTAACAAAAAACTGTTAATTTCTGCAACAGTCAAGTTTGAAACTGAGTTAAATATTTATGATTGATTTTATACAAAATATTTGCGAAATTCCGCAAAATATATGAAAGATTTTATACTTTCGCAAAATATTTGCGGAAATTTATTAAAAGAAAATTAAAAAAATTTAATTTATTTAACAAAATGCTGTAAATTTTTGCAACAGTTAAGTTTGAAATTGACTTAATTATTGATGTTTGATATTACAAATTCGCAAAATATTTGCGAAAACTTCCGCAAAAGTAAAAATTTAGAAAATTTATTTAACAAACAGCTGTTCATTTCTGCAACAGTTAAGTTTGAAACTGACTTAAATATTGATGTTTGATTTTACAAATCCGCAAAATATTTGCGAAATTATTCCGCAAAATTTAAAATTTAGTAAATTTATTTCTGCAAAAGTTTTGTTTGAAACCAGAGACTAACACCGAAACGAATAACGGTTTTATTATCGATAGATAACCATAACCCTAGAAAACTCGCATAGCAAACGGCAAAATAAGTTATCGATATTATAAATCCGCAAAATATTTGCGAAAACTTCCGCAAAAGTAAAAATGTAGTAAATTTATTTAACAAACAGCTGTTAATTTTTGCAACAGTTAAGTTTGAAACTGACTTAAATATTGATGTTTGATTTTACAAATCCGCAAAATATTTGCGAAATTATTCCGCAAAATTAAAAATTTAGTAAATTTATTTCTGCAAAAGTTTTGTTTTGAAACCAGAGACTAACACCGAAACGAATAACGGTTTTATTATCGATAGCTACGTTACCGTTATTCCATAACCCTAGAAAACTCGCATCGAAAATATAGCAAAAGAAGTACCAATAAGGCGTTTTAATCGTGTACTTGAGAATGGCCTCAATGCATCTTCTATAAAAATCTTCCCTTTTATCGGATTTTTTGATCGATACAATGCAGACGATCAACCATTTCATGTGTTCACAAGATACTGTGGGATATTTCTGACAAATCGTCGATGAAAAACCGATCATTTGAACGCAGTTGAAGCAAGTAACTTCCAAAAACGACTCTTTTCAATTATGACAGAAAAGAATATGAGAGTGTGGAAACCAAAATCTAACAGAAAGGCGCAGCAACAACAATATTTTTGTTTCATTTTTAAAAAATCTAATCTAAAATTGATCTTATTTGACATTTAGATCAACTTTCCTACAATCAATATTTCGACAAGTGGTGGGCGCTAAAAACTAAAGGAAGGGCGCAGCAACAACAATATTTTTGTTTCATTTTTGAAATATAAAAAAAAAAAATTTTAATTGACACCAGGACCAACTTGACTACGATCAATACTTCGAAGAGCGATGGGCACCAAAATCTAAAGGAAGGGCGCAGCAACAACAATTTTATTCTCTTCATTGACGAAAAAAAATAAAGTAAAAAGTACACTTAAACAAATTTTCATGTAGTTCACATCAAGTTTAGCCTTCTAGACGACCATTCGACGAGCGGTTTGCACCAAAATCTAAAGGAAAGGCGCTGCAACAACAACTTCTTTTGAAAAATAAAGTAAAGAAAGACAAATGTGCTTATAGTTCACATCAAGTCTAGCTTCGAGACGAGCATTCGACGAGCGGTGGGCACCAAAATCTAAAGGAAGGGCGCAGCAACAACAACTTCTTCTTTTGAAAAAAGAATAAAATGTAGACTTAGACAAATATGCTTGTAGTTCACATCAAGTCTAGCTTCGAGACGAACATTCGACGAGCTGTGGGCATCAAGATCTAAAGGAAGGGCGCAGCAACAACAATTTGTTTGACTTCATTGGAAAAAATACAGTAAAATGAAGAGACCCGCTTCGAAACGAGCTTTCGACGAACAGTGGGCACCACAATTGAAAGGGAGGGCGCAGCAACAACAACTTTTTTTCGTCTAAACGTCCACGTAAAAATATGGGATTTAAATCCGGTTTTTGGACAAGATTTCGTTTCTATATCATATACATTTTGAGAACAAGGCTCATAATCCCTTTAAGTTCATCCTGCTTTCTCGATTCTATTGAATTTCATGCACAGGAATTTGTCAACTTATTTTCATGTAAACTTTTTTTTTTTTGGCATTTGTCAGCGAGTGCATTAGCCAAAGACAAAGGCAAACTTGTGACATTTTTCTTAAAAAACCTTTTTTTGTTTGCCATTTCCTTTTTTTTTTCAAGAAGCATTTATATTCATTCTGGCCAGGCATTAGTTTTTATTTCCCGGCACCCATATGAAAAGAGGAAAATTTTGTTTGTTGGTCAGGCAAGTGTGAGGAGGAAGAATGAGACAGAGAGAGAGAGAGCAAGTCTGGCTGCAATTTGTCAGGCTCGTGACTCGCAGACTCCGTCTCTTCTACTTGGAATCGGACTCCGCTTCATTTGTTGGCTTAAGTAACTTAACAACTTTACGCTTGCAACTCGCGTACGCGACTCCTCCCGGCGACGTTCTCTTGTTTATATTGATAATGTGCCATTTATTTTATTTAAGACATGCGCCCGCTCGATTTGCAGTCACGTTCAGTTCAGGGCAGGAGCAGGACGAATGAATTGTGTAGGTTTCAGCGACTGTGGAATGACTGCACATGTGTGTGTGTGTGTGTGTGTGAGTGCGCGGGAAGTGTGCAAGGACATGCCACAACTTGCTGTTGCATAATGCATTAAGTGCTGGCATCAGTGACGCAGAAGCAAGGGTTGGGGGTATGGGTGTATGGGTATGTAGAAGGCTGGTGGGTAGGAGTTGAGTTATTGACTTGAAGTTTGTTGCGGAATTTCAAAGTGCAACGTGTGTAAGGCATAACAAATTAGGCGTGCAAAAGTGTAAGAGAAGTGGCTCTGCTGCTGCTCCTTGAACTGATTTTCGTCAAGTTTAAATTGAAGTTACAAGAGGTGAGCTAATTGCTATAACACGCGCTGCAGAAGGCTCCAAAAATTTTATTGGTCCTTCGAGCCGGATATTTTTTACTATTAAAAGGAAAGGGCACGGCAACATAGAGATTTTTGTTCTTCATTTAAATATATGATCAGTTTTGAAAGGAATCGGGCCCTAAAATTTTATTGGTCCTTCGAGCCGGATATTTTACCCTATTAAAGGAAAGGGCACGGCAACATATAGCTTTTTGTCTTCATTAAAATATATGATCAGTTTTAAAAGAATTCGCGCCCAAAAAATTTATTGGTCCTTCGAGTCGGATATTTTACCTTATTGAAAGAAAAGGGCACGGCAACATAAAGCTTTTTGACTTTATTAAAATATGTGATCAGTTTTAAAAGGATTCGCTCCCAAAAATTTATTATTGGTCCTTCGAGCCGGATATTTTTTATTATTAAAAGAAAAGGGCACGGGAACATAAAGCTTTTTGTCTTTATTAAAATATATGATCACTTTTAAAAGGATTCGCGCCCAAAAATTTGATTGGTCCTTCGAGCCGGATATTTTACCTTATTAAAAGGAAAGGGCACGGCAACATAAAGCTTTTTGTCTTCATTAAAATATATGATCAGTTTTAAAAGAATTCGCTCCCAAAAATATTATTGGTCCTTCGAGCCGGATATTTTACCTTATTAAAAGGAAAGGGCACGGCAACATAAAGCTTTTTGTCTTCATATAAATACATCATCAGTTTTCAAAGAAATCGTTCCAAATATTTTTATTGGTCCTTCGAGCCGGATATTTTACTTTATTAAAAGGAAAGGGCACGTCAACATAAAGCTATTTGTCTTCATTAAAATACATCATCCATTATGAAAGGAATCGCGCCCAAAAATGTTATTGGTCCTTCGAGCCGGATATTTTACCTTATTAAAAGAAAAGGGCACGGCAACATAAAGCTTTTTGACTTTATTAAAATATATGATCAGTTTTAAAGGAATCGTTCCAAATATTTATATTGGTCCTTCGAGCCGGATATTTTACCTTATTAAAAGGAAAGGGCACGGCAACATAAAGCTTTTTGTCTTCATTAAAATATATGATCCGTTTTAAAAGATTCGCCCAAATATTTTATTGGTCCTTGGATATTTTACCTTATTAAAGAAAGGGCACGGCAACATAAAATTTGTCTTCATTAATATCCTTTTAAAAGGAATCGCGCCCAAAAGTTTTATTGGTCCTTCGAGCCGGATATTTTACCTTATTAAAAGAAAAGGGCACGGCAACATAAAGCTTTTTGTCTTCATTAAAATATATGATCAGTTTTAAAAGGATTCGCGCCCAAAAATTTTATTGGTCCTTCGAGTCGGATATTTTACCTTATTGAAAGAAAAGGGCACGGCAACATAAAACTTTTTGACTTTATTAAAATTTATGATCAGTTTTAAAGGAATCGCTCCCAAAAATTGAATTGGTCCTTCGAGCCGGATACCATTTACCCTTTACAGCTAGTAAAAAGGTAATTCTTATAGTACAAAAAACTCTCAAAATGGTATCAATAAAAGATTGGACTACGATGAAAAATTCGACCAGCTGTGGACACCAAAAATCCAACGAAAAAGCACAGCAACATAACGTTTTTTGTCTTTTTTGTTAAAGCAAAATCAGTTTTGAAAGGTAACGCCCTCAAAAATTATATTGGTCCTTCGAGCCGGATATTTTACCCTAATTAAAAGCTATTTTTAATAGCACAACAAAATCTCAAGCTAATATCGCCGCTTAAGCTAGACCCTGAATTTTAATATTTACACAAAAATCAATTTTTGAATTGTGAAATAAACTTTAGCTATTAAATATTAGATCAGTCAGCTTGACATTCACTTAAACACGCTAGAACCACATCAGGACCTAGTAATTGATTATATTTTTGGTATAAATGTCAAGTGTCATAGCAGCCAGCTTGGTTTACATTAAATTCAAATTGAGTTTCCGTTTGGATAATAACTTTTTCTTCCATTTGACTCGTTAGTTGTTCCGGAGGAGCGCCACACAATTTGCAATTTCTTTTGATTTGATGACAACCGCAAAAGTTTTCTTTTTGCCAATTCCTCTTCGCTCTCTTTCACTTTACCCCCACCATCCACACCACTTCTTGTCATTCAAAATGAAGAAAATTTTGTATTCGAAACGCTATTGATGGCACAACACACAACAGCACATTCTGTTGCTCTCCATGGCCATTGTGTGCGCTCTATTTCGCAAACTATTTTGCAGTTTTTTTTTTTTTTTAAATAAATAATTTTTATTTTAAATTGGATTTTTTCCTTTTCAATAGAAATTTAAATTGAATGACATTTGTTTTGTTGTCTTTAAAAATTTAATTACCCCCGCATTTCCGAACAGCCTTTGGGCGGCCGGAAATTCGAGCGTCAACTACACAAAACGGTCGAAGAGACGAACAAGAAAAAGCAAAAGGCAAAGAATATGCGTCAAAGTGGCGGGAGCCTTGTTTTCTCGGGGCTCTTTTGTGGTAGAAAGAGTTTTCCCTTTTTTTTTTTCCTCATAATTTGCCTGGCATGGCAACTTGACTTTTGTTGCCCAAAGAAAGAGAAAGAGGGAGCGAGGGAGGAAATATGTTGCAGCGGCAGTGTTGAAAATATAATAGAAAAATAAGGTGCCACACAATATGGCCGAGAGCTTTACAGTTGGTTAAGTAGCAAAAAAGCGCGCAGCTCAGCTAGGACCTCCACACCCGGGAGGGATACACCACAGCAGCAGCAGGAGCAGCAGCGTTAGCGCCAGAGCATGGCGTGAAAATTGTGTTGACAAGAAAATTATAAACCGGAAAATGTTTTATGTTGTGGCCAGGCGATTTTGCTTTTTAAGTTTTTAGCTAGCTGTAAGCTGAAGTTCAATTGGTTGGAGAATTGACCAGATATAAAAGTGTATTGGAGGATCATTGAATCGGAAGATTTGAAGCTCTAACATTAGGATTCATTACAAATTTTCAATTTCAGTCGATTTATTCTTAAACTGGGACTAGAGCGGTTGAGAATGGCTAAACCTCACCTATAATTTTCGAAATTATACAAATTGTACACGTCGGGGTCACCAAAGGTACCATTTACGAGTTATTTAAAGTTTTCTTGGGCTGAAGCTTCAAAAATTGGTTGTAAGTCGGTAAACCTTACTTATAATTGTCGAAATTATACAAATTGTACACGTCGGGGTCACCAAATGTACAATTTTCGGGTTATTTGAGGTTTTTTGGGCAAACTTATATTAACACGTCGCTTTATATGAAGTTTTCTTGGGGTCAAACACTGAAATATTGGTTGGGAGTTGGTAAACCTCACTTATAATATTCAAAATTAAACAAATTGTACACGTCGGGGTCACCAAAGGTACCTTTTACGAGTTATTTAAAGTTTTCTTGCGCTGAAGCTTCAAAAAATGGTTGTGAGTCGGTAAACCTTACTTTTAATTGTCGAAATTATACAAATTGTACACGTCGGGGTCACCAAATGTACAATTTATGAGTTTGTTATGGTTTTCTTGGGTTGAAGATTTAAAAATTGATTGTGAGTCGGTAAACATCACTATTATTATTTGATATTATTCAAATTGTACACGTCACCAAAAAAATGTACGCGTTATTTAATGATTTTTGGGACAAAGACTCTCAAATTTATAGCTAAATATTGGAAAAAAAATTTTTTTTAAGGTGAACTAATAAAACCGTGAAATTTGAGGTTTTCCTTAAGACAAAGACTCAAAAATTGGTTGTGAGTTGGTAAACCAAACTTATAATTATCGAAATAATACTAATTGTGCACGTCGGGGTCACCAAATGTACAATTTATGAGTTATTTAATGTTTTCTTGGGCCAAAAACTAAAAAATTGTTCGCGAGTCGGTAAACCTCACCTATAATATTCAAAATTCTACAAACTGAACACGTCGGGGTCACCAAATGAACAATTTATGAGACATTTGAACCTTTCTTGGGTCGAAGATTTAAAAATTAGTTGTGAGGCGGTAAACCTTACTTATAATTTTCGCAATAAAACAAATTTAACACGTCGGGGTCACCATATGTACAATTTACACTTTATTTAAGGTTTTTTTAGGGACAAAGACTCTACAATAAAACAAATTTAACACGTCGGGGTCACCATATGTACAATTTACACTTTATTTAAGGTTTTTTTGGGACAAGGACTCTAGAATTTGAACTCAATTTTCTACAAAAACTCTTTTTAACGGCAAACTATTTATAACACGTCGGGGTCACCTGGCAGAAATATAACTCAGCTAAGGTTTATGAGTTGTACTCTTCACCATCCTAAACTATTATTCTTTTAAGTTAAAATCTATTAAATATCAACGTTTTCTTTCACATATTCCTTATACAAATTTTTATATCATTATAAATTCAGAAATTTGTAAGAACTTGGCACGTCGGGGTCACCTATTTTTTATAATTCGATTTCAAAGATATAGAAGATATAGCCAAACATTTCTTTTGCAGTTAAAAAGTTTTTTTTTTGATTCAAATCCATTTTCTGCTAACAGATATTGTTTCCCCCATTTTCAAAATATTTTTAAAAGAAGATCGTTGGGGTCATTCCCTGCAAAGTTTAAGTGTTGAATTCTAAAAAGATTTATTAAGCCTAGATAAATCTTTTATATTTTGATTTAAATTCACTTAAGGTCCTCTTTATCATTCGAATTTAATCACAGCACGTCGGGGTCACCATACAGAAATTCTTCTTCTTTGGGCTCAAAGAAATATACAACAAATTTAGTTATTCCCGAATTAAATTTCGTTCAGACATTTTGCTTTTCTCTTAAATACCTGCCCTCATTTAACGCTATACAACTTTTTCCTAATGCCATTGACCCAATTTTTAACATATATATGTATATATATATATTTGCTACTTTTACACTTAACCTAGGCAATTATAACTTAAATATAAATTAGAAAAAATTAAAATAAACAAAGTTAACATACACACTCTCTCCCTCTCATAACAGACCCGCAACCATAGTTGTAGGCCTGTTGTCCTCGAACTGGTTGTGGCACAGCCCATTTATATATTACATATGCTGGTTACTTGCACGTTTAAGTTCACTTTGTGTGTCAAGCGCACACATACTTGTACATACTCGGAGGGGAAAAAAAGAGGTGCAAATGTGTACAAACACACTCGGCTACAATTGCAACACTCTCGAAAGGCAGAAAAAAAAAAAGTAAGAGAGAGAAAAAAATCTCAAATTGCTGGGCAACTTTACTGCATAGTTAATTAATAGGATAACACAATTAATTTGTGGGCAATGAAAGTCTGAGCTTTATTTGCAATGGGGGAAACAAAAAAAAACGAGTGGCCCAAGGGCCTTAACGTAGTAGCCAAGTTATGTGGGTTTCTCATGGTCACAACTGGCTTATCATGCAGCTGTGGCTTTGAGTAATTGGCAACAAAGGGTTAAGAAAATGTAACAGCCAGGGTTTTATTAGTTTTTTTTTTAACCATAAGTTAACTCTTAAAGAACTTCTATTTAATGGAAAAAGTTTAGATAAGTATCAAAAACAATGAATACGTTTAAATTTTGAGAGGACGTCGGGGTCACCATATTCAAGTGATGCTTAAAAAGGTACATAATCGTTTCGGTTCTAGATGCAAAGTTGAAATACGCAACAATCAGTTAGATAAAGACTAAGATTGTAGTTCATCCAGTCAAAATAAAGCTTATAAAGCTCATAGTTTATTTGTTTCACACGTCGGGGTCACCAATCGAATTCGTATATAATTAAAAAAACCATAAACAAGATTTGGGCGAACAATTAAACAGAGTCACAAAGTACAATTAAACAGAGTCCTATCAAAAACAATGAATATGTTAAAATTTTGAGAGGACGTCGGGGTCACCAAATTCAAGTAATGCTAAAAAGGTACAAACTCGTTTTTTGCTCAAGGTAAAAAGTTGAAAAACGAGACAATCAGTCAGATAAGGACTAAGATTGTAGTTCATCCAGTCAAAAGAAAGCTTATAAAGCTCATAGTTTATTTGTTTCAGACGTCGGGGTCACCAATCGAATTCGTATATAATTAAAAAAACAATAAACAAGATTTGGGCGTACAATTAAACAGAGTCAGAAGGAAAAAGCAAAAACCTGCGTCTGAAATATTCCCCCTAAGACCTAGACGGAAGTTTAGAAGCTATCACTAAGTTGAATTCCTAAAAATTCAGCTGAGTGTAATTCATATCAGTGCAATTAAAATCTATTGCCTTAGCAACTCGTTGTTACACTGCAAAGTTTTCCGTTTGCCTTTAATGATCAATTTAAAAGCGTCCTGTTTCCCTCGAATACATTCATTAAAGCTTTAGGGGGCCCCCCAAACAAACAAACAAAAGAACCAAAGGACGAGGTCCTGCATTTCAGGCGGCAGTGGCTCAATTAACGATGCCTCCTACTCGGCGTCAGGCGTGAAAAGTACAAAAAAAAAAAAACAAAAAAGAAACAAAAGAGACCACTCCAATGGCAACGAGCTACTTACAAACATCAGTTTTAACTATTGTTTGCACACTCGAGTGGGTGGTGGTGGAGCTGGTGGTGTCGTCGTCGAACTATGCCCAACTTTAAGGCTTGACTCAAGCTTCTGTGTTAAAATAACAAAGGCTCTGCCGCAGCCGTTAACCAAACAAGCGGCACACCAACGCCTAAAAAGCGGCTACGAAAATTTTCAAACGTAATTTTTTATGCTGTCACAAATTTGATGATGATGATGATGATGATGATGGGTGGTCGTCGTCGGTAGCGGTGACGGTGGCAAGCTCTTTTTTATATAAAATATTTTACTTTATGCGGCCATTTTCATAAGAGAGAAACAAGCAGGGAAAACAAAAAGCTTAATAAAGCAAACAACAACAACTCAAACTGGGCAACTCAATTTTTTTGTTGTTGTTCAGATTGTTTTAATAAAAACAGAGCTGTTATTCGGCCAATTTTCCGGGAGAGGGAAGTTTCATTAATCGCAGAGGTTGAAAAAATTGGACAGCAAACCAATCACTTGTAATTGTAATTAAACGCTTATGTCGTCGGGGTCACCAAAACTTAATTCAGCTAATAGCAGCTTAAACTTGTTTTATTTCTTGCGAAAAATATGGAAGCAAATGGAAAATGACAAAAGAAGGCTAAGAAGTACTATTGAATATTAGTGTTAACCCTATAAAGTCAGTATCCAAAAAAATCTATATTGTAGATAGATTTTAACTTGGTCACATTTTCAAAGGGTAGATTAGCTTGAAATTGGTAAAATAAGACTTTAATCGAAAGACGAAGAACAAGAAAATTTCAAGCTTAACTTTAGTATAAAACAAAGAACGTCGGGGTCACCAAGTCAAAATGAAGCTTATAGAAGACCAGATTAGATTACACAAACAATATAAGTCCAAGATCCATCCCATATGGCATGGGAAGCAGAGAAACAACAAAATTTAAAGCTTAGCTTGTAGTTTAAAACAAAGAACGTCGGGGTCACCATATCAAAATAAAGCTAATAGGGGTCTAGATTTTGGGGAAACTTTTCAAATTAGATTTTACAAACAATATAAGTCTAAGATCCATCCCATATGGCAAAATGGGAGAAGCAGAGGAATAAACAACAAATATTAGTAAAGTAGAAAAGGGCAGAAGAAGAACAAGCAAATTTGAATCAGTTTAAATCAAAGATCGAGGTACCAAGTCAATAAGTAGAGGTCCAAATTCAGGCTATCAGTCAAAAAAATAAGGATTTATAGGTTGGGATGGAGCAAAAAACGTGGGTCAAGTAAAAAAGTTTATAGTGGTCCAGATTCTAGTGCAACCATTCAAATAAGATTTCACAAACAATATAAGTCTAAGATCCAGCCCATATGGCATGGTAGGAAGAACTGGCAAATTTGAAGCTTTACTTGTAGTTTGAATCTAAAAACGTCGGGGTCACCAAGTCAAAATAAAGCCTATAGAGGTCGCGATTCTGGGGGAACCATTCGAAATCTAAGATTGTAGATCCATTCCATATGGCATGTGAATCATCAATGGGATAAAATAAAAAGGCACACAATAAAGCTTCAGTCGTCGGGGTCACCAATTTAAAACCTTTAAGAATCCTTAAAATTATGACAAGAGTTTGTTTTCGTACCCAAATCCCACATAGGAAAGTAACAAAAAGCTCAAATAAGGTTCATATTTGTGGAAAAAGAAGACGACGTCGGGGTCACCAATTGAATACATCCTTCAAAATGTAAATAAAATTATGACAAGAGTTCGTTTTGATTCCCAAATCCGAAATAGGAAAGCTAAAGCTGAAATAAGAAAAAAACCGACGACTTAGCTTTAATTATGATCAGAGTTTGTTTTGGTGCTCAATTTCGAATAAGGAAAGCAACATAAAGCTCAAATAAGGTTTATATTGTAGGAAAAAGATCTCAACATCGGGGTCACCAATTGAAAGTGCAAGTAATAAAGCAGACTCATTACAAAATAGGACAGGAAAAACTCTTATAGCGTATTGATGATTTATTTTTTCAGGTCTAGAACCAAGTGGAATAATTATAAAAAAAAAAACAAATCAGTTTTGGATCACCAATTGAAAATACAGTTAATGTTCTTTAGTCAAGCCGTCGGGGTCAGTTTTGGATTGTAAGAAAAATGAACACAACGTCGGGGTCACCAATTGAAAATGCCGTTAATGTATTTTAGACAAAGCCGTCGGGGTCACCAATTGAAAATACAGTTCATGTATTTAAGTCAAGCCGTCGGTGCTCAGTTTTGGATGATAGGAAGAAGAACACAACGTCGGGGTCACCAATTGAAAATGACGTTAATGTATATAAGACAAGCCGTCGGGGTCACCAATTAAAAATACAGTCTGGCCGTCGGTGGTCAGTTTTGGATGATAGGAAAAAGAACACAACGTCGGGGTCACCGTTAATGTATATAAGACAACCGTGGGGTACAATAAAAATAAGTCGGCCGTGGTGGTCAGTTTTGGATGATAGGAAAAAGAACACAACGTCGGGGTCAAATTAAAATGAGCGTGGTGGTTTTTGGATGATAGGAAAAAGAACACAACGTCGGGGTCACCGTTAATGTATATAAGACAAGCCGTCGGGGTCACCAATTAAAAATACAGTCTGGCCGTCGGTGGTCAATTTTGGATGATAGGAAAAAGAACACAACGTCGGGGTCACCAATTGAAAATGGAGTTCATGTATTTTAGTCAAGCCGTCGGGGTCACCAATTGAAGAATGCTAAATTAAATCTTGCACAATATCTTAGTTCCTAAAGTGATTGAAAGTAAATACCATAAATAAGCCAGACGACTGTTTTTTAAGATAAGTGCGTAACCTTAAAATAAAAGATATTTCTTAAGCTAGAATAATTTCCTTAACTTAAACAGTACAAATTATTATATTGATAAGAAAATGTTATTGGTTGTTTTTACCTGAAAGTTATCCATGTCTAAAAGTTGCGTGGCCTAAAAATCACTCCGTTTAATTATTGATAAACTTTTAAAAGTTGATTTATTATTTGTGGAACTCTCTTTTTTTTTTAAAAAGCTTTATCTACATTTTAGGGACTAACGCAAGACTCGTTGATTAAGCGATATAAAGCTTCTCACACTCCTAGGCTTAAAAGCTTTATGTTTTGTTTTTTTCCATCATCAGCAGAGCAGAGGCAAAAGGCAGTAAGCTTTTCTACTGGACATACACATAGATATTTATACTAGATTGTTTTACACACAATAAAAAAAAAAAAAAACTAAAGGTAGAGATCAAAGCACAAAAGCATATAAAACACAATCAAAAGCGAGACAAGATCAGTTTTGGCCCTAAAAAAAAGCTTACAGACTACAATTCACAAGAAGCAAAGGTTGATTGGTTGGTTGGGGAGGGTTTTCTCTTTTTTTTTTTTTTTCTTTATGGGATACTGACCTTAATGCTGTCATAACAAGCTGTGACCTTTCCATTCTGCACCTCCACATTGGCCGGGGGATGGGCAAATTTGCATTCGGTATCCTGACGCGAACATTTGTTGCGCTGAAACTCACGACAGACCTCCAACTGCAGCCAGCGCGAATCCTTGCCATTGAGCAGGCTGTTCATATTGACAACGTTGGCCATTGTATATGTAGATATATATATATATATATTATGGGTATATATATGTGTGTGTGGGGATATATAGATTCAACTATAGCTTGAGAAATGTGTTTTTTTTTTTTTTTTTCTTTAGCTTTTAGCGGCTGGCGGACTAGAACAAAGTTTCGCGTTTTCACACCTATATATAGGATATATATATAGCATAGATTATAATATAGAGATGGTATGAGAGTTTGTATTTGTTTTTTTTTTTTTTTTTGTTATTTAGCGTTTTACTTGGGGAATAGAGACCAGCGGGTTGGGTGTGTAGTACTTCAAAGCCGTTTTTTAGGACTCAGTTTATAATTTTGATTCAAACGTATGTTTTTGTTTTTTTTTTTTTATATATATAGATAAAGATAGACGCAGCTTTGTGTTTTTGTTTAGCGATTTTACATTATCTGAAATGAGAGTAAGAAGAGAAATAGAACTTTAAGATCATACCAAAAAGGCGGGCGAGTGGGGTTGGGGGACATTACATATGGCGTAAAGACAAGACAGAAAACGGGGGTATGATGTTCATGTTTTCTTTTGGGATAGAGGGGAGAGTGTGTTAGTACTGCGCGTTTTTTAGAGCTTTTGTTAGTTAAGGGTGTTTATGTACGATGGGCGGGGAAGGGGGGATGCAAAATGCCAGGCTTTAAATCATAAGACACAAAATTCAGCCCTAATCCAGTTATGAGGTGTGAAATGTATGGACTTATATGCTAGATGTCTATATATACAGTCTTGTTTTCAATTCAACTATTCAATACAATTTCAAAACACTAAAGCAAAAGTTTTGGCGAAAGTACGAGTTCAAATGTTTCCAAAAATTTTTTTAAAAATTTTTCCAAAAATTCAATCATAATACACAACATTTTTGCAGAAATGTTTTTTTAAAAACGCAAAATTTTTGCGGATGTGATTTTGAGCAATACAAAATTTTTGAGGAAGTGTTTGTAAAAAACGCAAAATTTTTGCGGAAGTGATTTTGAAAAACCCAAAATTTCTGTGGAAGTGTTTTTGAAAAACGCAAAATTTTTGCGGAAGTGATTTTGAAAAACACAAAATTTTGTAAAAGAATTTTTAAAAACGCAAAATTTTTGAGGAAGTGATTTTGAAAAACACAAAATTTTTGTGGAAGTGTTTTTGAAAAACGCAAAATTTTTGCGGAAGTGATTTTGAAAAACCCAAAATTGTTGTGGAAGTGTTTTTGAAAAACGCAAAATTTTTGCGGAAGTGATTTTGAAAAACCCAAAATTTTTGTGGAAGTGTTTTTAAAAAAACGCAAAATTTTTGCGGAAAATTTTGAAAAACCCAAAATTTTTGTGGAAGTGTTTTTGAAAAACGCAAAATTTTTGCGGAAGTGATTTTGAAAAACGCAAAATTTTTGCGGGTGTTTTGAAAGTGTTTTTGAAAAACGCAAAATTTTTGCGGAAGTGATTTTGAAAAACCCAAAATTTTTGTGGAAGTGTTTTTGAAAAACGCAAAATTTTGCGGAAGTGATTTTGAAAAACCAAAATTTGTGGAAGTTTTTTAAAAAACGCAAAATTTTGCGGAAGTGATTTTGAAAAACCCAAAATTGTTGTGGAAATGTTTTTGAAAAACGCAAAATTTTGCGGAAGTGATTTTGAAAAACAACAAATTTTTGAAATTTGAAAACAAAAATTTTTGTGGAAGTGTTTTTGAAAAACGCAAAATTTTTGCGGAAGTGATTTTGAAAAACACAAAATTTTTGTGGAAGTGTTTTTAAAAAACGCAAAAATTTGGCGGAAGTGATTTTGAAAAACCCAAAATTGTTGTGGAAGTGTTTTTAAATAAAGCAAAATTCTTGCGGAAGGGTTTTTGAAAAACGCAAAATTTATGTGGAAGTGTTTTTGAAAAACGCAAAATTTTGGGAAGAAAACAAAATTGGGTTTTTGAAAAAACGCAAAATTTTTGCGGAAGTGATTTTGAAAAACCCAAAAATTTTTGTGGAAGTGTTTTTGAAAAACGCAAAATTTTTGCGGATTTGATTTTGAAAAACCCAAAATTTTAGTGGAAGTGTTTTTGAAAAACGCAAAAATTGTGGAAAACAAAGTTTTTGCGTTTTGAAAATAGATATTTTCAGTTAAAAAATGGAATTTTCCCAAACATTTTTGGGATTTTAAAAACATTTTCGTACATATTTTGCAAAAGCGATTTAAAAACTGATATTTTATGTTTTTCAAAAACGCAAAATTTTTGCGGAAGTGTTTTTGACAACCCCAAAATTTTTGCGGAAGTGCTTTTGAAAATCGAAAACAATTGAGGAAGTGTTTTTGAAAAACGCAAAATTTTGCAGAAGTAATTTTGAAAAATCCCAAATTTTTATGGAAGGGATTTTTAAAAAAACAAAAATTTTGTGGAAGTGTTTTTGAAAAACGCAAAAATTGTGGAAAACAAAGTTTTTGCGTTTTGAAAACAGATATTTAGAGTTAAAAAATTGAATTTTCACAAACATTTTGGGATTTTAGAAACATTTTCGTACATATTTTGCAAAAGGGATTTAAAAACTGATATTTAATGTTTAAAAATTTTATTTTCGCAAACATTTTGGGATTTTTAAAACATTTTCGCACATATTTGGCGATTTTAAATTGGTTTTTTTTCGCAAAAATTTTGAAATATTAAAAACACATTCGTAAAAATTAACAATTTATGCAAAAATGTCATTTCAAAAAAATGTTTTCAAAGTTTTTCGAAAATATTTAGAAATCGCAAATTTTTTGAGAAAATTAAACTTCAAAGACAAGCGTTCAAAAAGCGTTTTGAAAACAGATATTTTTTAAATTTTTAAATTAAATTTTCGCGAAAATTTTGCGATTTAAAATCGTTTTAAATTGAATTTTCGCGAAATTTTGCGATTTAAAATCGTTTATTTTCTCAAAAATTTTGAAATTTTAAAAAATATTTTCTAAAAAAAAATTAGATTTTTGAAATTTCGGAAAAATTTTTGCAAAAAATGAGATTTTTAGAATAATTTTCGAAAAAAATTAGATTTTTAAAATTTCGAAAAATTTTTTGAAAAATTTTGAGAATTTTTTTGAAAACTTTCGGAAAAAATTATGCAAAAATGAGATTTCAAAAATAGTTTTCGAAATTGTTTTAAAATCGTAAATTTTTTGCGGAAGTGAAATTTTAAAAATGAAAAATTTTTAGTCTCGCAAAAAGAAAATTATGTTTCAAAATCGCAACCACAAAAATTTTACGTTTTTTAAAAACAATTATGTAAAAATTGTGTGTTTTAAAATTTCATTTCCGCAAAAAATGTGCGATTTCAAAACAGATTTGAAAAAAATAAAAAATCGCATTTGGGAAAAATTTTGCTTATAAAAAACAACTTCATAAAATTATTTGTGTTTTGAATGCGCATTTTCACAAAATATATGTATCAAACATAAACAAAGTTTTCGGAATTTTCCTAAGAAATTTTGCCTAAGTTTTTGAAAATTGTATAATTTTTGCGGAAATCGAATTGACATCAAGGCTGCATAGACTTATATAGATTTTCACTATTGGTGTTGCTTAATATATTTTTATATATATATAGAGAGATAGAGAGCGTGAGCAGCCACAGCATCCAGAGTTTTGCAGCCAAAATATATCGCGCCAGGCACATTGATACAAAAAATTAAGAATTAAAAGAACATACGAGTTTACACACTACAATTTGATTTCCCTTAATTGTATTACCAAGCAAAATATAGAGAGAGAGAGAGCCACACTTGATGTTCAAATTCAATACTCGATTCGAGTTTTATTTTAGAATTAAAAATAAACGCACTTACCCCGCTCGATTGAAATATTGTTTTATATATTTTCGTTTTTTTTTTTTGTCATTTATTTTTTTTATACTGTAAAAACAAAATATGCATTAAGAAACTTGTTGAGGTAAAAAAATTGTACACAATTCAAATGATTTAATCATCGATGACGCCACACCAAAGTATTGTGTATATAAAATAATATTTGCTTATATATTTGTTGTTGTTGTCTGCTTGATTATTTTATCTTTATTTATATAGTTGAGCTGTTCGATTTTTTTTTTTTTTGTATTTTGCAATAATTGAGGGGTAATCTTATCTTATCAACAGAAAAAGCCAATTTTAATGTTGCAAACAAAAAATTTCGAAGAATTGTATATTTTATGTGATATATTTAAATATATAATTTTGTACATAAAGTCGTTGAAATACTGTTGACACATATAACAAATCAAATTCTATACTATATTTTTTTAAAATCTGCGTTGGCCACCTAAATCTAACGGAAGTGCGCTGCAAAATACATATTTCAACTTGCCATCAGCAAAAACCAAAAAAAAATAAACAAAACAAATGCGTCTTACAGTCGTGTCTGGATATAGTAAACAATTTCGATATGTATGCAAGAAGCACACATCTATTTCAGAATTCTTTCGATTTTGTTATAATAAACTCTTGCATTTACATACACAATTAAACCATATTGTATAATGTAACATAATCTTGATATACAGCCGTGCTTCCTTTCTACATCATAATATTGGTCCTTCGAGCCGGATGTAATATATTGAAAATCTCTTAAAATTTACTCATACTCTAAGACGTTCTGAAATTGACTTTAAAAACAACTTTTCATGGAATAAGCATTTGTGAATTACAATGATTGGTCTATTCCTACACAGAGAAAAAAATGAAGAAATGGCAGTCATTTTTCATACAATTTACCGATATGACAAAGATTAACTGTATGATAAAAAATCATACGTCTCTAAAAAAAAAAAAAAATACGCTGGGGGACGACTCGATTGCGTGACGTCAAAGTTAAAAAATGGGAAGACGTCTAAGAAACATTTTAAGTAGAAATTATTTTTAAAGATCATTTAACCAGAAAGATTAAATTGTCTAGAGCTTTTCTTGTGTAAGAATCAGGGCTGCAAGCCCAAACTATTTTTTCGGAGGTCCGGTTCGCAGGGCCTGAAAAACAAGGTACCAATGGTTAAGGTTCAGAAATTTAAGGTTCAAGGTTTTTGTAATAAGGTTTTGGTTCGAACCTTCGTTCGTCCAAAGTTTTTCCAAATTTGTAAAAAAAAAAAGTAATTAAATTGTAAAAAATAAAAATAAAATTTTCTGAATTTTTGTTTCCTCGAACATACGAATTCAACTAATTTCAAATTTAAATTTATAAGTAATATTTCTTCGAGCAATTTTTGATCTATATTAATTCTTTTTTTAATAAAATGCCCTTAAGTTTTGGTTCGGAACAGGTTCAGCTATTTTTTTCAAAAGAGTTCCGATTCCGTTCGAACCGGTTCGGTTCAAAACCGGTTTGCAGCCCTGCTAAGAATAAGTTGCAGATATACAAATTCAAGGTCCTCCCGGGTCCTATTATCAGCAGATTTTTTGCTGTCTTTCACCAAGCCGTTTTGGAAATGACTTTGAAAACAATTTTCCGTAGAATAAGCACTTGAGGATTACAATAAAAGATCTTTTCTAAAGTATACGTTGCAGAACACACTGTGTTAGGGACCTCCCGGTCCTATCATCAGCAGAATTTTGCTGTAATACTTTAAATTGATCCAAATTTTGTTAATTATAGATCAAGTGAAAATACAATTGGGGTACAATTGTACCCCAAATACAAATAGCGAACATTTCAGTATGTTGTTCAAAATCTACTTAATTTTAGATCAAGTGAAAATGGAATAGGGGTACAATTGTACCCCAAATGCGTATAGCGAACATTTCAGTATTCTGATTGCTTAAAAAAATGTATATATAAATAATAGATAAATATCGAAAAGTTTCGTTCAAGTGAAATTACAATTGGGGTACAATTGTACCCCAAATACGATTCGCGAATATTTCAGTATGTTACTTAAAATTTTCTTAATTATTGATCAAGTGAAATTAGAATTGGGGTACAATTGTACCCCAAATACAAATTGTGATCATTTCAGTATTTTGTTCAAAAATTTACTTAATTATAGATTAAGTGAAAATAAATTCATTATATTTATAGCTTAATATCGAAACATATAGATTAAGTGAAATTATAATTGGGGTACAATTGTACCCCAAATACAAACAGCGAACAGTATGTGAATAAAAATTTACTAAATTATAGATTAAGTGAATATAGAAAAGGGTACAATTGTACCCCTAATACAAATAGCGAACATTTCTGTATTTTGAGGGCTAAAAGCTTTTTATAAACATCGAAAATTTATATGTAACCTAAGCAAAGAATTGACTATGCTAAATAAAAAATTGATATAAAGTTTGAATATTTCGAAATATTGTATTTTAAGTTTCTTGGGGTACCAATGTACCCCAAGTATGGTTCTAGGGTTAAACATATAGAAAATATAACATCAGGTGAATCTTTTTGGGAAACTCTGTACATTCAAAATTAACTAAAAATAATAAACTTCAAATGAACTTATGATCCCTGTCTCAGTGCTTAAGATATAGATAGTTTTTCTAATCTAACAGGGATTCTAATTCCAAGCACAAAGAATTCGTTTTTAAGGCCCAACGCAACACGCTGTGACTCGAAATTTGGTACCAAAAAAACTTTAATTCTGTTTATATTAAAGAGTCACTGACTGATCAAACTGACCTCGTACTTAAAGTTTAGATATAAAGCCAAATAATTTAGGCCGAGAGATGCCGTTTGGTGATATAATATTATGATTAATTGAATTGGTACCCCCCCCCAAGTTTAGCCATATGCCTAGAAAACGAAGCTCAATTTGTTACTGATTAATGTTATCTTATTTGCCAATTCAATTTGAATTTATGTTGTGGTGATATCTTTACTGAAATATTCCGTTAATTCACATCTATTTTAAAGTTGACATTCGCATGCATTTTTGTACCCCTTCCAAACCGAAAATTGTCTCGTGTCTGCCTCTCCAGATGTCTCTGGTGTTGATTCAGCTTACATAAATAATAAAAAAAAAAAAATACAGAAAATGCGAAATGTGTATAAATATTTAGTGAGATTGCGTTAAAAGCTACAAAAAAAATTAACATCAGTTTTCTCTCTCTGTCTGCCTCAGACTTCTTCTTTTTTCTCTCTGTGTCGCTGTCGTTGTTTCGGTTTCGGCAAGTTTAACCTTCAGACACAAATTTTGTGATATGAAATCGAAAAACTTGTTGAACTTGTTTAACATCTTCACGATTGGCTTTTTTTTTTCCTCTTTGTTTTGCTCTTTGCTTTTGATGAGTTTTTAATTATCCACATAATTTCCATATCCTTCTTAAGCTGAAGGTTAGTTATAGGTCAGCGGATGCAATGCAAAAACCTTCGATCATTCTTTGGCCCAATTTAGTTTATTTTTGTAATACGTTTTCCACACTCACAACACTTGCCTGGCCATAAATTTCTCATACTGCGTCAATGACACGCCGCTAATTTTCTGTTTCGATATCTAAAAATGTTCCTTCTTACCCCTCGCCCTGCTATGCCTTAGCACTATCTATTTTATAGGTATATACAACCACGTCCGCTTGTGTGTGGGCGACTTGTTTAAATGTTCTTCTTCTAAAACACCAAAATTATTTTAATACATTAACCCACACACACACACACACAAGCACAATCTTTATATCTTTGGAAATCAAGTTGAAATACGGAAAAGCAATTTGCAGCTGACATCATATGGCAATGCAAAACCAAATATCAACTAAATATATATTTAATTTATTTATTAAATTTTGTTCCTTAGCTTTTTATCTTTTTTAAAATAGACACAGAGATAATTATGTATGTATGTGTGTGTGTATAGTTTTCACTTGAAATCATATCTTTCGAAATGCCAGAATAGATATTGAATGGCCTGACGAGTGATGTAAGAGGTCAAAAGTGGAGTTTGCCCTGGGAAAGTGAGAGTATTTTTTGATTAGATTCCATTTATTTGGGTCTTCACTCACTAAATAAATCTTTATGTCGAATAAAGAATTGTTGGATAACAAAAAGAAAAATTAACGAATTCACAACTTGAGCTGAAATTTATTATGGTATCTGAAAAAGTTTTTTATATGGATTATTTATTTAAAACTAGCCATCTGATAGCCAGCTTTAGAACATTGAGTCAGCATCAATGTTTCTTTTTGATTTGTCAATTCTTTTTATATAATAAAATACTGAAATGTTCGCTATACTTATATGGGGTACAATTGTACCCCTATTCTATTTTCAATTGAACTCTAGTTAAGTACAATTTGATCAACATACCGAAATGTTCGCTATGCGCATTTGGGGTACAATTGTACCCCAAATCGATTTTGAAGTGATCTATAATGATCTATATAATAATCCCTTTAATTAATGCCTGAAAATTAAGCATTGTCAAATCCAAAAAAAAATAATTTAAATACCCTTGCAGTTTTTGAAAGGCGCTACCATTGATAACAAAAAAGTTTTTCTCATTAGAACTACTTTTTGGTCCGACCGTTTATATGGCAGCTATATGCTATAGTCATCCGATTTTGATAAATTTTTCCAGAATTGTGTGGAAGTATATGAAACTAATATATACCACGATTTGTGATGCTAAGATGGAAAACAAAAAAGTTTTTCTCACTAGAACTAGTTTTTGGACCGATCGTTCCTATGACAGCTATATGCTATAGTCATCCGATTTTGATCAATATTTCCAAAATTATGTAAAATCATATAAAAACTAATATAAAACACGATTGCTGACGCTACGATGCAAAACAAAAAAGTTTTTCTCACTAGAACTAGTTTTTGAACCGATCGTTCCTATGGCAGCTATATGCTATAGTCATCCGATTTTGATCAATTTTACTAGAATTGTGTGAAGGCACCTAAAACTAATATATACCACGATTGGTGACGCTACGAAGGAAAACAAAAAAGTTTTTCTCACTAGAACTAGTTTTTGGACCGATCGTTCCTATGGCAGCTATATGATATAGTCATTCGATCCGGCCGATTCCGACAAATGTGCAGCCTATGTGTATTTAACGATTTTTTGCAAAATTTGGACAAGATAGCACAGAAAAAGAAGGACGGACGGAAATGAACTCAGCTCGTCATGCTGATCAAGAATATATATAGTTTATGGGGTCGGAGATGCTTCCTTCTATGCGTTACAAACATCGTGACAATTTTAATGTACCTTCTGCAATGGTATAAAAATAAACTAGACCTTGATAATATCTATTCTATGCATTTTTCAAAAACATCGTTGTGGGCCTTAGAAAAGTTTATTGGAGATCCTGCGACTAAGCTTATTTTTGGCTCCACGGCTAAGTCAACAAGCGGAATTGTCGAATTTAGTCTGAAGACTAACAGAAAAATGCACTATTTGGTGCGGTTTGTGGGCCGGCCGCATCATGGGTCCGTTTTTTTTTTTTTTTTTTTTTGTATATAATTACAGTTAACGGGATCATTTGGGATAAATGTACTGCTGCACATTTAAGTAAGGTCCTAACTCATCAAATTATTCTCCTTGGAGGCCTTAAAAATTACCGTATTCGGGGCCATATTGGAAAGTAATCTTTAATTTCGGATTCTAGTTTATTTGCAGCTCTAGTTTTGTCGGAGCTATGGTAGATTTTATGTCAGTGATTGTTTTAGAGCGATTTTAAGGGCTGTTATACCTCATAGAGATTACTAAAAAGTATTCCACGGCTTTATTAAGGGCAATATTGGAACGTGGTGATAAAGTACGGGTTTCAATCTCTCGAAATTATAATAAAATTAGATCGATATGAAAATTTTCCGAACTTTTTTACGATAAATAATATTATGAACTATTTATTTCTAGCCCAATTTGGTATGCATTTTAAGGTTAAATTATAGATTGAGTTTATTTATTTTGCGAGCTATCGAAAGATTATAATTAAATCTATCATTAATCAATTATAACGAAATTTTGCTTTACTTTTTTTCGATAAAAAATATCATTCACTATTTATTTCTGGCCCAATTTGGTCTTTAGTTTAAGGTAAAAATATAGCTTGAGTTTAGTATTCAATTATTGATTTTATATATACCTCAAATAATCCCCATACTCCCTCCCCCGCCTCCTTATTAAACAACGCCTCGTGTCAACCCATATGCCCCACATTCTGTACACACAAAAAAAAAAAAAAAAGCCCACCGAATTGAGAGCGTTTACGGGGGGACGGACTAGGGGGGCGGTGTTTACTGATAAGACGTGTAGAGCCAACAGTTTGCGGTTTGCTGTGAAAACTCATTGTTGCTCATATATTTTGTATAGTTTCGTTTCGTTTCGTTGTGTTTCTTCATTTATATTTTCTGTTTTTAGATATGCGAGTCATAAACCAGAAATATATAAAAAAAAAAAAAAACTTTTGTTCTCTTTGGCGCCTTTACAAATGATTAGTTAGACACAGAGTCAGTCACGGGTCTTTGGCATTTAAAAAAGAGTTTTGTTTTGCATTTGCTTTTCTTTTCAAAAAAAAAAAGCCATACATAAGACCACCTCCCAGCGACAAGTTAATGCAATGAAATTTACGCAACATTTCGCCCCTGAAGCCGTAGCAAGCCCTGCCGACACTCTTGGGTCGGTCACTAACCGCTTTGTGCAACATTATACAACCTAAGCCGCCGGGGGCCCACCCTAAAACAAAAAGAAGCATGACACATATATTTAACGATGCGCCCATAATAAACAAAAAAAAAAACACAAACAACAAAATAAAAGTGAAAAGCGGAAGAAGTGAAGGGTAAGTACAAAACTCAGGCTATCAATATACGAGATTAGATAAAGAAATGATAAGGCGCAATTGCAATCATCATCATCATCTGTCGATGTCAACTTTCCAAGCCCTAAACGAACCATAACAAAGCTCTAGCCATGTGTGGAGATGGTGATGGCCTCAGGTGGGCGCTCTTAACACTATTCTTTTACACTGTTCGACTTGCTTAATTATAATAATACTCATTGTCATTTGTTTTGTAGCATTTTTTTTTTAACTTAAGCATAATTAATTAAGTTTTTTCATCTTGTGAAATCATTTCGAAAGTTGCTAAATTGTGTTTTTTCCCCCTATTTAGGTTGGATGAGTGTTAAATTACTAACAAAAGATGTACATATAAGGTCTGATGGCTAATGAAGAGAAGCGTGCCCAAAATGTAAACAATACAAAAAACAATAAAAATTATGCGGGGGAGATTTTAGTTAATGGGTTGATGAGTCAACAGAAACTAAGACTTTTAGCTAAGAGCTGATCGAAACAGCTTGGAAAAATCGGTTAAGGTTTAAAATCAGGGTTCGTAAAACATCAAAGAAAAAAAAATTTTACAGACATGTAAATAATAAAAAAAAATTACATGAGGAAAAAAAAATTATTTTGTTCATGTAAATAACAAGAGCATTTTTGACACGTTTGTTATTTTTCTGAGTGTAAAATATATGAGTTGAAAAAAAAAAAATTACACAAAATATTTTACGAAAAACAAATTTACAGACATGTAATAAGAAAAAAATTGCATAAGAAAAATAAAATAATTTTATCATTTTTACAAGCTTGTTATCCAAGAATAATTTGATCTGCCTTCTGTTAAAAAAAATTAAAATATTTAAACAAAAAAATAAAAAATTTACAGACATGTAAATACAAAAATTTCAATAAGTAAAAAAATATTTCTTTCATGTAAATAACACTAACATTTTTGACACGCTTGTTATTTACATGCTTGGGAATAATTAAAGCTGCCTTCTTTAAAAAATTCTTAAAAAAAAAAAAAATATAAAAAAAAAAAAAAATAAAAATAAAAAAATAAAAAAAATATAAAAAAATAAAAAAAATATAAAAAATAAAAAAAAATATAAAAAATAAAAAAAAATATAAAAAATAAAAAAATATAAAAATATAAAAAAAATATAAAAAAAAAAAAAAAAAAAAATATAAACAATAAAAAACAAGCGGAAATGGACTCAGCTCGTCGTCCTGATCAAGAATATATATAGTTTATGGGGTCGGAAATGAATATTTCTATGCGTTACAAACTTCTGGGCAAAATTAATATACACTTTTCAAGTGTATATGGGCATTTCTTTTCTGACGTGACGTGACATTCGTACGATAAAATATAAAAAAATAATATGAAAGAGACAAGTTAAACAAAATTTTTTTTTATATTTTGGTAGTAATTCAATTGCACTTTATTTAGAAAAAAAAATTACAAAAATCGACCCAGAGGATTCAAAGAAATCAGTAAAAATATGCCCTGACGTGACGTTACTCAAAACGGAAGTGGGTTTTGACTCGGACTACAAAATTGCTAAACTCTGCGAATTGAGAAACTCTTTTTGTATGAAACTTTTTTCAGTAGTTTTTAGAATAATATAAGTTTATTTTCCAATTTACCAAATATAAATCTCATTTCTCGTTCTTTTTTTATTAGCTTCTTTATACGTTGACGTTCTTTAACGTGACGTTACTGACGTGACGTTACTAAAAATTTCATTTGGCAATTTTTAAGTGAAGAACATTTTTCTGAAATTATTTAACGCAACAAAAAAATCAATTTTAATTGTAGCTAAAATTTTGCGAAAAGAGTGGAATTACTTAATGATTTTGAGAGCTGTCAGTCGAAAAGAGAAAATGCACTGGAAAACTGGCCAAAACGTAAATTTCTACTTTCTAGCCCGATATATCGCTATCTGTACAAAGGAAGCTTTAAACTCATTAATTAAAAATATTTTGCATATTTACTTTTTCTAAATCAAGTAAAAAACAACTTTTAATGAACTTTTAATTTTTCGGTCTTGGTAGACTTTTCTGCGGAAATATGGGCATTAAATATAAAAAAAAAAAAATTCTTAAAAAAATATGCAAAAAAATTCTAATAAATTACAGACATGTAAACAAAAAAAAATTCCATAAGGAACAAATTATTTTTCTATGTAAGTAACATAAGCATTTTAGTCTAGCTTGCTATTTATATGCGTGTGAAATTTATAAGCTGACTTCTGAAAAAAAAAAAAAAATTTTTAATAAATTTTACAGGCCTGTAAATTTAGAAAAAAAAATCCATTAGGAAAAACTTATTTGTTTCATTATAATAACACTAGCATTTTTGACAAGCTTATTTTTTTATTTATAATAAGTTCGAGTCCAATGTAAAGCTTATTATTTACATGCGTGTTAAAAATCTCAGCAGACTTTTGTAAAAAAAAAATGCGAAAAGTTTTCTACAAAATATTTAACAGGCGAACTGTCACGTACAGACCAAAACAAATGAAATAAAGTAAAAAAAATATATATATTTTACCCGCCTGTAAATTTTTTGAGGACAGGTATGCGAGAACCAATATTTATGGAATCAAAAATTCCAAAAAATAACGGAAACATTGTACTGGTGTACAGTATATTCTTTCATTTTACTAAGCCTTGTAGATCCACTTCTATTCAAAAAGTTCTTTGGGAACTTCTACTAGAACCAACTTTGGATACCATTTAAGGTTTTAAAATTGGTTTGAAGAAAACTTTAGTAGATTTTTGGTTGATCGAGTTCACGTGCCGCGAATCTTTCGTAGGTTGTCTGGTTCCCTCAAGGCCCGGAAATACTGGGATAAACTATCTGGCAATTCTTTTAAATTGAACAGAAGGCTTTACGTTACTGGTTATAGCAGGAGATACAAGTATAGGTACCATTTTACGTCCACCTTTTTCTTGTTTATACATAAGCTTACTTTAATTTTCAGTTCACCTTCTTGGCACACCCTACCAAAAAAAAAAAAAAAAAAAAAAATCTAAACAAAAACCCAAAAGCAAAGAAATTTTGAATGTGTTGCTGCTCCGTCTCTGTCTATGTCTGTGTGTCTCTGTATCTGTATCTTATATAGCGACAGCTGCTTTACATTTTGGATGTATCTGCAGCTGTGCATCCCCCCCCCCGTCACCCCCACGCCACAGCTTTTGTTGGCCTGGCCACATTTTGGAAACATGGCAACCCAAAAATAAGTTTGGCAGCAGCCGCACATAAAAACCAAACACAGATACAAAAATTCTCATTTGCATAATGCAACACATCTTTAACCCTTGGGCGGCCCTCCATGCTCAATTGAGATCAATTGAAAGCGAAATTGATTGTTTAACCTTCTTCTTCATCTTCATCTAAAAAGAGAGCGACTCACTAGCTGGAGCTGTGGGAGCAGCTGGGCGATTGTCTTGTTAGTTCAAAGATTAATTTCATTTCACTTGAGAAATTTTTTAATTATATTTCTCTCTCTCTCTCTGTGGCCTCTCTGATTTCTATTTTTAACTGCATATTAGAAACATAAATTAATTAGGCAAAGCAACGAAAATTTCAAACATTAAGATCTTCTTCTTTTGGGTTATTTTGTAAAATGAAAAAAAAAAAACACACACACTTTATAGGTGAGACCAAAAGTCAAATCATCTGGCGGCTGGTGGCTCGCTCTCATTCTCTCTTTCGCTCTCAAAAAACTTATGAATTTTGTTTTTACGGTTTCTGCTTTGTGTTAGATTTTCAAACTCTGACGTAATTTTCGGCCGAACGCTTAAGAAAATTGATTTGTTTATATTAAAAACAAAAATTTTGTTAAAAGAGGGAAGAGCGTTTTAAAAGACTGGGGCAAGGTTTTTGGAAAAACGTTCATTTTTGTATAGATTAGAGCGTGAGTATTGAGAGGTATTTAACAGAAAGGTTGAAAAGTAAAAGTATTGAAAATGGGTTTTGTATAATTATAGGGCAATTTCGAGCAACTGTAATCTTAACTGAATTAAACCGTCTCTGAATCATATACAAATTTGGATTCATAACTCTAAATTAGGGTGGAACTTTGTGCTCTAAAAGTCCGACTTATTATAATATATATATTCGGACAATTATTTGTTGTAATCTATTCCAAATTTCGGTTCCTTAGCTCCACTAAAATGGCAATATCTCCTAAACTATTTCGAATTTTTGAAAATGGTTTGAAGGGGATGAATGTGGAATGCCCAAGCTATAATAATAATGCAAAACAAAAAAATCAAAAAAAATATTTTTCAAAGGTAAAAATAAAACCCTCTTAATTGGTATTGAGTGCTTCCTCAAGCAAGAACTTTGCTCCACTAAAATGGCAATATCTCCTAAACTATTTCGAATTTTTGAAAATGGTTTGAAGGGGATGAATGTGGAATGCCCAAGCTATCATAATAATGCAAAACAAAAATATCGAAAAAAAAAATTTTTTCAAAGGTAAAAATACTCTCAATACTCTCTTAATTGGTATTGAGTGCTTCCTGAAGCATGAACTTTGCTCCACTAAAATGGCAATATCTCCTAAACTATTTCGAATTTTTGAAAATGGTTTGAAGGGGATGAATGTGGAATGCCCAAGCTATAATAATAATGCAAAACAAAAAAATCGAAAAAAAAAATTTTTCAAAGGTAAAAGACTCTCTTAACTGGTATTGAGTGCTTCCTCAAGCAAGAACTTTGCTCCACTAAAATGGCAATATCTCCTAAACTATTTCGAATTTTTGAAAATGGTTTGAAGGGGATGAATGTGGAATGCCCAAGCTATAATAATAATGCAAAACAAAAAAATCGAAAAAAAATATTTTTCAAAGGTCTCTCTTAATTGGTATTGAGTGCTTCCTCAAGCAAGAACTTTGCTCCACTAAAATGGCAATATCTCCTAAACTATTTCGAATTTTTGAAAATGGTTTGAAGGGGATGAATGTGGAATGCCCAAGCTATAATAATAATGCAAAACAAAAAAATCGAAAAAAAAAAATTTTTCAAAGGTAAAAATACTCTCAATACTCTCTTAATTGGTATTGAGTGCTTCCTCAAGCAAGAACTTTGCTCCACTAAAATGGCAATATCTCCTAAACTATTTCGAATTTTTGAAAATGGTTTGAAGGGGATGAATGTGGAATGCCCAAGCTATAATAATAATGCAAAACAAAAAATCGAAAAAAAAATATTTTTTCAAAGGTAAAAGACTCTCTTAATTGGTATTGAGTGCTTCCTCAAGCAAGAACTTTGCTCCACTAAAATGGCAATATCTGCCAAACTATTTCGAATTTTTGGAAATGGTTTGAAGGGGATGACAGGGGAATGACCAAGCTATAAAATATTGCAAACCAAAAAAATGGAAAAATTTTGTTTTCAATGGTAGAAGACCTACTTTTAAGTATTAATATGAAAACTAAGCACTAAGAAATGGTTTCATAATTCAGTTAGAAACTGAATTAAAGAGTATTTTCTGAAAGATTAGTTGACAGATTGTCTATCAACGCACAGACCAAACGGTAAAAGCCACTTAGCTCAAATTTACACGCAAGTTTCTTTAAGTATCCAAAGTAAGCTATAAAAAAATTGTTTTCTAATGCAGCTAGGAACTTGTTTAAAGAGTTTTTTCTGAAAGGCTGATTGACTGATTGTTAATTAACGCTCAGAACAAACGGTAAAAGTAACTAAGGTTAAATTTGCACATATATATTTCTTTAAATTTCCATATTAAGAACTTGAATAAAGAGTTTTTTCGAAAAATCTGACTGACTGATTGTTAATCAACGCTCAGACCAAATGGTAAAAGTAACTAGGGTTAAATTTGCACACATATTTCCTTTAAGAGCACTAAGAAATAATTTCTAACGCAGCTAAGAACTTGATTAAAGAGTTTTTTTTCGAAGAGGCTGATTGAAAATCAACGCACAGACCAAACGGTAAAAGCGACTAAGCTCAAATTTGCACGCTGGTTTCTTATAATATCAAAAGTAAGCACTAAGAAATGATTTTCTAATGCAGTTAGTAACTTGCCTTAAGCTTCTGTAAGCCCATTTTGATTGGTAATTAACGCACAGACCAAACGGTAAGGTTAAATTTGCACACAGATTTATTTTAATATGAAAAGTAAGTATTAAGAAATGGTTATACTCTTATAATGCAGCTAGGAACTTGGTTGATTCTTAAACAACGCACAGACTAAACGGTAAAAGCTATCAGGCTATCAATTTGCACACAAGTTTTTTGTAAGATTAAAAGTAAGCACTAAGAAATGATTTTCCAAGGCAGTGAGTAACTTGCTTTCAGCTTCTGTAACCTTGCATTCATTGGTTATCAACGCACAGACTAAACGGTAAAAGCTACCAGGCTCAAATTTGCACACAAGTTTCTTGTAAATTCAAAAGTAAGCACTAAGAAATGGTTTCATTTCGTCTTTCGTTGAGATATTTCAAAATGCATATTAAATTTGATTATTCTTCATTTTAATGATTGATTTAGACTTTCAGCCAAAATTCCCCTTTTGTTGTTTACAGTTTTTCAGTTTACTCTTTAAATATGGAAGTGTTGCTTCCTCAACTAGATGATCTACAAATCATTTGGGTCTACGCACACCACACACTTCTAACTCACCCACCCACACTGACACTTACTCACACACCCGCGCGCACATAGACCAACAAATCGTGCTTAAATTTCATGCAAATTTAGCAATTTTTATTCTAATAACGGGCAAGGCCTAGGCTATACACAGAGAGAGGAGATTTCAAAAGTCAGATATTTTTGTTATTTGGTTTTTATGAAAAGTCACGTTTTTTATGTCTTTACCCCTCCCGCTGGTCGTAAACATGAATTTAATGTGTATTTCTAACAATTTTTGTTGTTTTCTTGGGGTAATGCAAATTGATTTAGTTGGAAAAATCAACTCAAATAAAAGCAAAAGTTGTCAAAAAAACAAAAAAAAAAAAAAAAATTGTGTGAAAAATGAACTGAAAGTAAATGTTTGGAAAATGCCACATGAATTGTCGTTTCTGTGCCATTTGTCCAATTGTCTGACAAGTCATTCACTTACTCTCAAAAAAAAAAAAAAAAAAAAAACTCCAACTGAAATGCCATGAAAGCTGCAAAGAGCCAGGGGGACGGGACTTGGAGGTGGAGACGGAAGACTTGGCATGACTAATCGATTCGATTTTTCGCCAAAAGTCATGTCGAAAATGAAAAATATGGCTTGCTCTCGCATTCGTGTTGCTTTTGTGCTCTTAAAACAGTCGTAAATATCGATAGAGCTTAGACTTCATCAAAGTTAAAAGTCATGGATGGTTGGAAGGGAGGGGGGGAGGGCAGAAAAGGGCGACCATAGGTCAGACATAATAAATGTTAAAAAAAATTTCCATATTGCTTTTTAATTTTTTTTTGCTACTACTAAGTATAAACACATTTCATTCGTTTCCTCTGTTGCCATTTTAGTTTTTGATATTTTCAAACATGTGCGCACATTTTTCTAAAAATAACAAAAAAAAAAAAAAAAAATATTCTCTTTGACTTGCGCGCCAAAAGAAATCACAAATCTTTTGATTTTCAAGTATGTATTTAGGTTGAATCTGTTTTGACTGGAGTAGAGAAATAATATACAATTTTTTGATTTCAGTTTAAGAAAAATTTTTTTGACCGATCGTTCCTATGGCAGCTATATGCTATAGTCATCCGATTTTGATAAATTTTTCCAGAATTGTGTGAAAGCATATAAAACTAATATATACCACGATTGGTGACGCTACGATGGAAAACAAAAAAGTTTTTCTCACTAGAACTAGTTTTTAGACCGATCGTTCCTATGGCAGCTATATGCTATAGTCATGCGATTTTTATAAATTTTTCCAGAATTATGTGGAAGCATATAAAACTAATATATACCACGATTGGTGTCGCTACGATGGAAAACAAAAAAGTTTTTCTCACTAGAACTAGTTTTTGGACCGACCGTATAAGTCTATAGTCATGCGATTTTTATCAATTTTTCCAGAAGTATGTGGAATTATATAAAACTAATATATACCACGATTGGTGTCGCTACGATGGAAAACAAAAAAGTTTTTCTTACTAGAACTAGTTTTTAGACCAATCGTTCCTATGGCAGCTATATGCTATAGTCATCCGATTTTGATAAATTTTTCCAGAATTGTGTGAAAGCATATAAAACTAATATATACCACGATTGGTGACGCTGCGATGGAAAACAAAAAAGTTTTTCTCACTAGAACTAGTTTTTGAGACCGATCGTTCCTATGGCAGCTATATGCTATAGTCATCCGATTTTGATCAATTTTTCCAGAATTGCGTGGAAGCATATAAAACTAATATATACCACGATTGGTGACGCTACGATGGAAAACAAAAAAGTTTTTCTTACTAGAACTAGTTTTTGGACCGATCGTTCCTATGGCAGCTATATGCTATAGTCATGCGATTTTTATCAATTTTTCCAGAAGTATGTGGAATTATATAAAACTAATATATACCACGATTGGTGTCGCTACGATGGAAAACAAAAAAGTTTTTCTCACTAGAACTTGTTTTTGAGACCGATCGTTCCTATGGCAGCTATATGCTATAGTCATCCGATTTTGATAAATTTTTCCAGAACTGTGTGAAAGCATATAAAACTAATATATACCACGATTGGTGACGCTACGATG
This sequence comes from Lordiphosa mommai, assembly GCA_018904225.1. NCBI lineage: Eukaryota > Metazoa > Arthropoda > Insecta > Diptera > Drosophilidae > Lordiphosa > Lordiphosa mommai. The sequence goes on along the minus strand of JAEIFT010000494.1, from coordinate 31,133 downwards.
GAAAACAAAAAAGTTTTTCTCACTAGAACTAGTTTTTGGACCGATCGTTTCTATGGCAGCTATATGCTATAGTCATCCGATCCGGCCGATTCCGACAAATGTGCAGCCTATTTGTATTTAAAGACTTTTTGCAAAGTTTGGTCAAGATAGCTTTAAAACTGAGGAAGGAGATAGCATAGAAATAGACGGACAGACGGAAATGAACTCAGCTCGTCATGCTGATCAAGAATATATATACTTTATGTGGTCGGAGATGCTTCTTTCTATGCTTTAGAAACATCGTGACAATTTTAATATACCCTCTGAAAGGGTATAAAAACAAATAGAAGCACTTTATAACCTTGCAACGCATAAGATAGCAGGTTAAAAAGTTTAGCAAAAAAACTGATTGTTGTTGTAGCGCCTTTTTGTGACATTTTGGTGCCCAACGCTGGCCTATATGGTAAGAAGTTTTTGTTAATAATCTAAAAAGGGTTTTCTACTTAATGAATTAGTTTAGAGTGCGCCAACTATAGCCCCCGGGGGCCTAACACATTCGGAGTCAAATTCAATTCGTTACACTTTTCTGCTCTCTTCTTGGCGAATCCTAAATTGGTGTATTTCGTTAAGAAGTTCCTAGAAAAAAACGTACCTTTCTCTCCACTTAAATATGAGCTGATGAGTTTTCAGTAAGAATCCAGCATTATTGCAGGTTCTGGGGCTTCCAAGGTTTAATTTTTAGTTTACAACAAATTTTTAAATTATTCTAAACTGAAGTGTTTCCCCCAGCAAATCTTTGACATAATCTAAAACTAAATGCCAAGTGTGAATTACAATAATAAATTTAACACTTATGTGTGTGGCCTCAGAAACTTTTCCGTTGGGGGCCGCCACCGTCAAGCAAATGCATTTAAAACCCCAAATTACACATTATTTTTGCTGACCATTTGAAATTGCATTTTATGCATTTTAATTGTTATTTCACAGTTCATTAGCCCTAAATGAAAATTGATTTTGGTCATAAAGTTGAAATTGAAATAAATTCACAGTAAATACAATATAATTATTTAATACTGATTTCAAAGAGTAATTGGGGGGGGAAAGTAATTGCTGTTAGAGTAAGAGTTTGCAAAATTTGTAGTTTGAACTACGAAACAAGCGAAAAGTAAGACCACAAAATTTGCACAAATTCTGAAAACCTATGGGGTTATTCGCTGAAGAAGTTTTAATATCGTTTATGCTTCATTTGACTGTTTTAACTATTTTACACGTTTTTTAATTGTTTCTTAGAAGGAAGAATCATTATTAATTCCCATCAATCGAATTCAAAAATATATATTTAGACATTTTACCTACACAGAGAAAAAAAAAGCTCAAGATCAATTTAATCTTTGCTGGTTAAAATGATCTTTTAAAAATATCAATTTTTTCGATCCCGAGTTCGATCCCCAGACAAGTAATTTTTTTTTTTTTTTTTTTTTTTTTTAGAAAAGATCGTATTGATATTTTTACCATATCAAGTTAATCTTTGTCATATCGGAGTGAAATTTTTTTTTTTTTTTTTTTTTTTTAGAAAAGATCGTATTGATATTTTTACCATATCAAGTTAATCTTTGTCATATCGGAGTGAAATTGATATGAAAAAATGTGGAAATGACTGCCATTTCATATCAATTTTTTTCTCTGTGTATAAATAGGTAAAGAATAATTAGTTTAGTGCTATTTTTCCATTGAGTTTTTAAAAGTTTGTAAAGCTTTAATTTTCTAATATGAAATGTGCTTTTGAAATTTCGTTTAGTCGTCGGAACTCCTTGAATTTTGGACCTCTAGTATAGCAAGGATATACAGCAAATATTTTGCGATTTAGAGACCAAATTTGGTCCTAAAACCAGTTTTACAAAGCAAAATTTGTGCTTAAATGTAAATGGTTACAAATTTGATAACCTTTTACCGTTTTGTATTTGATAACCCAACTTTAATACTACTATATTTACCAAAGTAATAGAGCAGGTATCGTAAGGAAACCGAAAACCGATATAGATTGAGAATAAAAATATATATAGCTGAGCTAACATTTTCACATTCGCTAACATTTTGCGATTTCGAGACCAAATTTGGTCCTAAAATCGAATTTAAATCAATTATTATTTGTGAAAATAGAAGTACATCCAATTCTGTTTTTACACGGTAGATAAGTTCCAAAAAAAACCGTGTAAAAAAAATACATGGGGTTGTACATAGAAGAAAAGGGAATTGGTTCCAAATCCTTCAACCTTCAATAAAAAATTAAAATGTAAGATACATTGACGCATTAATGCATAGTTTATTACATAAAAACAAGAGAGAATTTATTTTTTAAAAGAATGACTAATATAAATTTTTTGTAGACCGTGTTAAATCAAAACCGTGTAAAAAGACCGTGTAAAAACAGAATTAGGTGTATATTACTTCCGGATGTACAGAAATTTGGCACGGAATTTTTTTTTAGATATTTTTTACATTTCTCTTGTCACTTTTATAGACACATGCTAATGTTTAGTTATTGTATTAGGCCTTCGCAGGCCAAAACGCGTTGAAAAAAATGTTTTTAGTGCCTTTTGCGCCGAATAATAGGTAGCAAATGACACGATAAGAGCATTTCTTTGGAAATATTCAAGTTGGGAAAGTTTTCTTTAAGGCATTTTAACATTAATAACAAATTTTAGCTACATTAAGTTGAAATATTCGCGGCAAATAAGAAAAATCAGGGAATCAAACCGAATCGAATTTCGGTTCCGGTTCCGGTTCTGGTACGTACCGAAACTAATGTTTCGGTAAAAGGTTCTGTTTAGGTTCTAGTTTATTTCGGTATTCGGTTCCGTACCGGTACCTTGGTTTTTATTTCGGTATACCGGTACGTACCGGTAAATTAAAAATCCTTTAATCCGAAGATATAATAGAAATGGTAGCAATCTACACAATAAAAAGTAGTTATAAAGAAGGAAAATTAAACATAATAAACTTTACCTCAGAAAAAAATGTCCTAATAATAGAAGAGCAAGAAGATCTTTTGATATCTGATGAAATGTTAAATACACTGTTTTCAGATAACGTTACCGATCACAATTTAACCCTGCTATTAGTTAAGTCCATTGGGCCAATTATTAATTCATTTCCTTGAATGCAAAAATTAGGATAAATTAATAATATTTGGAATTTATTGAACCAAAATAGCTGAACGAAATAAGATGAAATTGTTATTTTTATTGAAAATTTCAGTATATACCAGATGGTTCCTTAACTTCACATTTGTAAGTTTTTGCATACGTTTACCCTGCGTTTTACCCTGAAGAAATCCCTGATTGAAGCAATAAAAATGAAATAACAAAAAAAAACTCAGAACCGAAACTGTACCGGTACAATGTTCTGGTTCTTTTCGGTTCCAAAAATATAGGTTCCGAAATAGCGGTACTCAAAAAATAAATAATAACGTTTCCGGTTCTGGTTCTGAGTTTCAATCGGTTCTTTTCGGTATACGGTTCCGGTTCGGTATCCGGTTTGACACCCTGGAAAAAATTAATCTTTTTACGAAAAATCATTTTCCCATTTTCACTCATACAAAATAATTTTCGACTTTCAATTGGTTTTACGAACATATTTGGTCTCTAAATTGCAAAATGTTAGGAAAAGTCACGGCTGTTAATTTCAAAATTATAGAAAATCAGTCCGTTCTCGGTTCCAAATTCGATCAATCGGAATTGGTAGGAGTTGTGATTTTCAAGAAACGATTAATGAATTCGGTTGAAACGATATGCTATCAAAAGCCGAATATCACAATGGGTTTTTAGAAGCGAGAACATTTAACAATTCCGATTCCGCTTGATTTTATCGAAATCGGAAATGGGAACAGGCCTAAATATATTTTCTATGACTTTTAGTTGAAATTGAACTTCCTCTTTTTTCTTCTAAACAAAACTTAAAAATTTTTGTCTTCAATTTTTTTAACATAAATAATTTGACAAAATTAGTTAGATTTTTTTAAATATTTTTTTACTGACTTTTAGTTGAAATTGAATTTCCATTTTTTTTTTTTTAAACAAAACTTAAAAATTTTTATTTTCAATTTTTTTAGCATAAATAATTTGACAAAATTAGTTACATTTTTTTAAATATTTTTTTTTACTGACTTTTTAGTTGAAATTGAATTTCCTTTTTTTTCTTTTAAACAAAACTTAAAAATTTTTTTTCTATTTTTTAGCATAAATAATTTGACAAAATTAGTAAAAAAAAATTTTAAATATTTTTTTTACTGATTTTTAGTTGAAATTGAACTTCCCCTTTTTTTTTTTTAACAAAACAGACTAATTTTTCTGTTCAATTTAAACACCCAAAAAAAATTTTTGGCAAAAATAATTTGAGAAAATAAGCCGCAATATTTATTTAAAAATTTTTTTTCACTGACTTTTGGTTGAAATTTGATTTCCCCTTTTTTTTGTAAACAAAACTGACTAATTTTTCCTGTTTACCCTAAAAAATTTGTATCAAAATTAATTTGACAAAATTTGCAGCAAAATTTATTTGAAATTTGTTTTTAAATATTTTTTTCACTGACTTTTGGTTAAAATTGGTATTATATTTTCTGTTTAATCTTAACAACCAAAAAATTTATATCAAAAATAATTTGACAAAATTAGCCGCTAAATTTTTTAAAATTTGTTTTTAAATATTATTTTCACTGACCTTTTGGTTGAAAATTAATTTCCCCTTTTTTGTTGTAAACAAAACTTTTTGTCTTCAATTTTATAGCAAAAATAATTTAACAAAATAAGAAACAGAATTTATTATAACTATTTTTTTACTGTCTTTTGAAAAATTTTTGAAATAGAAATTTCCATTTTTTTTTTAAATTGAAATAGAACTTTCCCTTTTTTTTTGTAATCAAAACTGACTAATTTTTCCCGATTAATTTTAACACCCTACAAAATATGTATCAAAAAAAATTTTGACAAAATATCCAGAAAAATTTATTTGATATTTGTTTTCTAAATATTTTTTTTAACTGACTTTTGGTTGAAATTTAATTTCCATTTATTTTTTGTAAACAAAACTAAAGCTAAGGCAAATAATTTTGATGAAAATTTAGCTGAATTAGCTAAAATAGGGAATTTTTGGGGAAACTTTTTTAAGCAAATTATTTGCGTATAGATTGATAGCTTCTGGTTTAAGTCCTGCAAAATCGAAGGTAATGGCGATTTAGACAAATTTTTTCTTCAAAAATTTTCACACAAAAATTTTTACTAATATTTATTTAGTTGAAATTAAATTTCCTATTTTTTTACAACCAAAACTAGCTCATTTTTCTTTTAAAATAAATTTTAAAATTTCAACCCAATTTTTTCACCTCTTTTTTAGTAGAAAATGGAAAATTGGTTTTTACCTTAGAAAAAAAAAACTCCTCTATATACAACACAAACAAACCGCAAATAAACGTGTTAAGAGAGAGAGAGGGGGGGAGGCAGCTGCTGCTCCACATGAAAAAAAGTACCACACAAAAAAAATTATGTAAATAAACACCTTGGAGAGTCGAGGTCCAGCTGATGAGACGAAGTCGTTGATATTGTTGTTGTTGGTGTTGCGGTTGAAGCTGCTGTTGTTGTTGTGTTTTTTAATGTATTTTTAACTTTTGTTGTTGTTGGTTGGTGTGTTGTTTATTTTGTTGTTGCTTCCGAAAAGAAACGCAAAACACGCGCGTTTCAGCAGCAGCAGCAGCAGAGACGAAGACGTGACGTCATTAAAATGCCGGTAAAAATCCACAAAACGAGATTTTTCTTGGGCTTGCACTTTTTTTCTTTCTTTTTCTTTGCTTTCGACTTGACTTTTCTTCTTTTTTTTTTTCTTCTTGTGACACACACACACACTAACACTCACTGGCACATGCACAGGGCAACACACACAGAGACACACGCACGCGATACGTCAAAAAAGCGGCAAGTGGGCAAAAGCTTGCTTTGTTGTTGTTGTTGACAAAAATTTTCATTAAATTGCAATATTTTTTTTAATGTGTTTTTTTTTTTGGATTTTCGGGAGGGGGGCTTCTTCTTCTCTGCTTGCAGGGCTAAAGGCAACTCTGCACAATTCGACGCTCGCAAACAAACTGAAACCAAAAACGGTACAAAAATTCCAACCAAAACCAAAAGCAACGACACAGCCGACAGCTAAAGGCGCAATCGGCTCTACTCTCGCCTCTGCAAGTCACTCTCTGTTGCTCTCCCAGTGTGTCTCTCTCTCTCTCTCTCTCTCTTTCTGTCTGGTGCGTGTGTTTTGTTGGCTTATTGGATTATTTTCTGCTGGAGTTTTGTTTTTGGAAGAGACTGAGCGAGAGAGAGAGAGGAGAGAGAGTTTGTGGTTAAGAGCGAGCGAGCATAAAATGAGTTCGAGTGATTTCTTTTGGGTGGTGGTGGGTGGTAGGGGGGAGGTGAGGGGGGCATTGTGACGTTAGTTTAATGAAGGCAAGTTGACAAACTAACTAAAAGGTTAACTAGCCATATGTAGCAGACAGCTGGTTTTTTTTTTGTTGTTGTTGTTGTTTTGTGTGGGTTTAAGGAACATGAAATGATATTAAATGCGTATTTTTGGCAAAAGTTTAGTATAGACTTTGAAGATTTATGTATTGGAAATTGGAAGTATTTGGCAGCCAGTGTTGCCAACTATTGAGGCCGGAAAATGGCTAGAAAAGGACCAAATTTAATCCAAGAAGGCTTAAAAAATGGCAACTTATACTTTAAAAAAATATAAAAATTATTTTAGACCTTACAAAATGCTTAGAATTGGCGGGGAAAATGCATAAATTGGCCGGAGGTACAATTGCAAATTCCCAACCGATTTAGCCAGGTCCAACTGTCCGTCTGTCCGTATTAAAGCTTATATCTCAGAGCTGGTTAGAGCTAGAGGTTTGAAGTGTATGAAACATATATTCCTTATACTTGCAGGCAGATTTAGTATATTTTTAATTTTTGCCACGCCCCCTACCGCCCCCGCCAAATGAAAAAAACCTCATATCTTCCACAATTTTCGAGCTAGATTGTTCGGACCTTCTAAAGATTTACTCTTCTCATCATTACTTATCGGTCCCCCATACACCGTTTTCCGATCAGATAAACAGTGGTCGAGTTACCGCTCCGGCAATTTTTAAAAAATCTCAGATCTCCCACAATTTTGAAGATAGATTATTCGAACCTTTTAGACATTTATTTCAAACATCATTACTTATAGATCTTCCATACATCATTTTCCGATCAGATGAACTATGGTAGAGTTGCCACCCCCGCAATTTGAAAGAACCTCATATCTTCCACAATTTTGAAGAGAGATTGTTCAAACCTTCTATAAATTTACTCTACTCATCATTACTAATCGATCCCCAATACGCCGTTTTCCGATCAGATGAACGATGGTCGAGTTACCGCCCCCTGTCGGAAAAAAACCGCATATCTTTCACAATTTTGAAGATAGATTTTCCGAACCTTCTGGACCTCTACTTCAAACATCATTATTTATCGTTCCACTATACACTCGTTTCCCGATCAGATGAAAGATGGTCAAGTTACCGCCTCCGGAATTTGAAAAAATCTCATATCTCCCACAATTTTGAAGATAGAATATTGGAACCTTCTAGACATATATTTTAAACATCATTACTTATCGATCTTCCATACACCGTTTCCCGATCAGATGAACATTGGTCGAGTTATAAGCAAATTAAATAAATATGCTGGGCAGCACTGGTCGCTATCGTGTTGGGCAGCACTTTCACAGCTTCACATTTAGAAAGTTATAAGTTATATACAAACTGTGACAGGTACAGAGTTCATAACAGTAGGGGGCTTGATCGACTTTATCTGTTTTTATGAAGAAAACTTAAGCTAATTTTACACAGGCAAATAATTTGCCCAAATTTAGATGAAAATTTGGCAAAATAGGCCAAAATGGGGAATTTATATGAACTTTTTGAGCAAATTATTTGAGGGTGGATCCAAAGCTTTAGTTTAAGGTCCTGCAAAATCTAAGGCTGGGATTACATTGCCTCGTTTTTTTTATTGAGTCAAATTCCAGCAAATTTTCAAGGCAAAACGTTTGTCATTTTATGAACCAAGGTAATAGTTATTTAGACAAATTTGGGAAAATTATTTGCCTGTATGAACTAAGCTTAAGACGGGATTTAAATGATGAAGCAATCTTCATGAAGTTTTCTTAGTAATCGAGAGATTTAAATTTATTTTTGTATACTAATCGTTTAATAGGTCTGAAAGAATTCCCCTAAATTTAACGCCTACTAAGAAAACTTCAAAAAGTTTGCTTCATCATGTAAATCCCGACTTACAAACAGACTTACAATATTATAAAATTCTCAGGGTCAGAGGGTTTATTGAGAAATTTAATGTCATTATACAAACTGAAGAAATTTGAGTGAGAAACTGTTTGCTTAGATATAAGTACTATTACAAGCGGCCCCCTAAGCTCCCAATAACTGCCTACTCATTCTCAAACGCTCTGAGCTTAACAACAGCTTAATAAAATGTTTTCAATTTCTAATGCTTAAGTCATTGTCTAACGATAACAAATGATGAGCCTAGACAGGCTCGATAAGCATCGATGCTACATTCATTCGGATCATGCTTGGATGTCAACTGTCTGAGGATCGCGAGGAGAATAAAAATTCGTATAAATAGGCTGCTTTACAAGAAAATAAAAGTATGGTAACTTTGATCCTATTTACGTTTATGATATTTATATTTTACACCATTTTATAATCGCTTTTTTCAGTGTTAAAACTCAGTAAATGACGTGGAAAGCACTTAAACGAAATAATGAGAGTTTTCTTACTAGAAGTCCTCCCTCTAACTTCTAAGATATAGCCTTTCCCTCCAGCGGGTTCTGAAAAATGTGCTTACTTTTTGTCTTAGTTGTACCACGTTTCATTTTGAAAAACTTTCCTAAACTAAGCAAGAATATGACATAGTTTTAGAAAAACCCAACAAGGGTAAGACACCGCAACTAGTTTAAAGAGAAGATTGGATGACTTTATATCAAGCCAATGATCAAATAAAAGTTCTTAAGCTACAATACGCCTAGGTGAAAGCGAGAAGACCTATATTAGTGACACTGATGGGAAAGGTATTAATTTTTGTTACCAAAATATACCTCTGTAAGGGAAGAAGTTGTGAAAAACCCACATCCGTATTTCTTAGCCATCGCGATAAATCTATTAAATCATTGAATGTAATATACACGTAATGGATCCCTTTTCTCGCTATCCCAATTTTCAAAAAATATGACAGGTTCGGTGAAAATGGTATATGATCGTTTAAAAAATCACAAAATTATGTGGGATAAATTATAATAAAGCTAAGGAAAAGAACTATGATAAAATTGAAGAGATTCAACACAGAGGAATTGGTTGGCCACAAAATATGCCAAACAATGGTCGAAATTGTTATTTTTAATTTTTAAAAATAAAGAATAAAGAAAAAATAATGAATTCCAAAAAATCCAGACGTAATAGAGTATCGTATCGTCCTGATCAAGAATATATACATTGGAAAATTCTGCGCTAAAGTAAATTAATTATAAGAAACTGGGAGTTAAAGCCCACCCAAAAACAAGTTAGAAAGACTGGACTGTAATATACTTTCGACCTGTCAAAGTTTGTATATAATGTATAACAATTTTTAGTTACTCGACTATCGTACATTTGATCGGAAAACGGTGTATGGTAGATCGATACGTAATGATGTTTGATGCTGATCAAGAATTTATATAGATGACACTAGTTTACTGCGAAAAAGACCCATTGAAGTCATTATTTAATGATGTATTTTGGCATGCTGAACTCAAAAATTAATTTCAAAATTTTTGTATGGATACGTTTTTGAGTTAGAATTTTTGTATTACTTTTTCTTTAGTTAGAAACTTTAGATGGATTTAAGCAAGATATTTATCAAAAGGGTTTGCAATTCCTTATAATCTAGTTAAAGAACATTTTCTTATCGGTTTAGTAGTTTAAAAGTTAAAAGCAAAAATATTTCGAAAAAAAAAAATTTTTTTTCTCAAAAACTTGAAAAATTTGATTTCCTGAAATCTGTAACTGTAAACTTCTGGAAAACTATTAAAAAATTCTAACTCAAAAACTTTTCCATACAAAAAATTTTTGAAGTTAATTTTTGAGTTCAGCATTCAAAATACAGCTTCAATTGGTTTTAATTTTTTTTTTTTTTGTAAACTAGTGTGATTTGAAATGCTTCCTTTTGGCTGTTACTAGATGGGTTGAAAAGGAACAATCGAATAAAGGTTATGGTGCCTTAGAATCCATTCATATTTAGCCAGACTTGGCAAATTTCAGCGCGATGCAAAACTTAGTTTTGTTTTGACAGCTGATTGTTGTTGACGTGCTAAACAATGGGTCGGCAAGGTCATGGCGTAGGTTTTTTTTGGGATGGTCCTGGGCATACTCTTTGTGGACTACCTCACAAAAAGGAAAAACCATCAACGGCGAGTAATAACGGGCATTTTTGGAGCGATTAAGGGGGTATTCTACCTTTGACGAGTGTTTTATGAGTGTTTTTTACAAAAATTCTGGAGGGAAAACCATAAGAGTTTTTTCAATTTGGTTTTTTGTTTTGTGTTATTAATTAATTGAATAGTAAAATAAAAAAAAAAATGTTGGAATTCGAGGGCTGTTCAAAAAGTTATCGGCCTGCTAAATAAGGCCTCAAAAAAAAAGGTGTAGAGGTGGTGGCCATGATTCCGGACTCCAGGTTATCGAAAATGAAAACGGTAAATGAGGTTATGATCAAATTGATGTAATTCTGGCCCGTACCTCAATCATAAAAAAAGAAATTTTTTCTAAAATTTACAAACATTTAAAAAAATTAGATTTTTGACGTTTTTTTTTGTTGTTTAGTGTAAAAAAATAGTAAAAAATTTGTTATCTTCATGATTGAGGTACGGGCCAGAATTACATCAATTCTGCGTCGATTGCAACATGGCTCAACAAAATCGGTTCCGTAGAACTGGCCCAATCATGGCTACCAGGTCAAAAAACGTGGTTTAGAGAAAATAGCGGTTAAAGTTTTGAGCAACGTTAAAAATGCTCACATTGGCAAGAACATTGCTCTCAAAACGGATGTATCTGCTAAACTCTTTCGAATAATTGAAAATGGTTTAAAGGAGATGAAAGGAATGTTCAAGCTGTAATAATAAGGCAAAACAAAAAATCGAAAAAAATATTTTCAAAGGTAGAAGACCCCTTAAGGCAGTTAGAAGTAGACATTGTAGCTAATAAGCTAAATTTTGCATACTTTTAGGGGTCATTAAAAAAATAATAATTGAGTAAAAGTCTCTGTAAAAATCCTGTATAAAATAAGGCTTCTGCAAAATGATTTCTATTTAAAAACGATCAAATTTCTATATAATTTTCTTTGCATAGCAGCATATGACAATATAAATTTTCTCAATACAAACATGGTCACTCTATCTACAAGCGATTTGCTAAAAATGGGCACTCTTTAACCTCGTAAGGCAGTTAGAAGAAGACCGTGTAGATAATAAGCTAAATTTTGCATACTTTTAGGGGTCATTAAAAAAATAATAATTCAGTAAAAGTCTCTGTAAAAATCCTGTATAAAATAAGGCTTCTGAAAATTGTTTTCTACTCAAAAATGACCCAATTTCCCATAATGTTGCTCGTTTTTGATTCGAAAATGAAGCGTAACCATAAAATTTATCAGTGATCAGCTCGATCATGCGTTCTACTTGCACTTAGAATTGGCTTAGCTTAACATTTGTATTTATGTGTATATCGGAATGCATTTTTTGTCCCTCAAAGTCACCTTGAGAAATGGTTCAATATTTTCTAAATGATTTTTACGTAAATGCATCGCATTGAAAAAGGGGCTATATATAGGCAAATGCAATCTAAAAGAGAATCAACAAAAATGTATGTATAAATGTATATACATATAGACCGAAATAGAAATGTTGTAAAGTGTCTTATGGCATTTTGACATTTCTATGTCATAAATTTTCTCAATTTTTTTTGGATGAACCACACAGAGCGAGCGAAATAGAATTGTTAATAATAAAACAAAAAAAAAAGTGAATGTTAATTTAATAACAAGAAAGCAAAGAAAGAAAGAGAGAGAAATTGAGAGCATAAACTAGAAACGCCCCCGCAATGCTGTGTATTATTAGAAAGAAGTTTAGAGCCCACAAACAGCTGGTAGAAAGAATGAGCTATCTAGGGCTAGTGAAAGGTTTTCTTTACACACCCACCAAAAAAGCATCTTGAACTGAACATTTAACAACTCATTTGCCGGCTGTATTTTGCAGATACACAGATACAGATACAGATACATTTACATAGAGAGAAGACTCCGTGAAACCGGTTTCAGGCAAAATCAAAAGTGGCGCAGTCTTTGGTTTTGTCTCAGCTGCTGATGCTGATGCTGACCAAGCTGAAGTTGGAAGCTGAACACACAAAGTTTTTGTTTATTTCTTCTTCTTCTTCTTGAGATCACTATGAGGCTGGAAGCTGTGTGTGTGTACATATAACTTGGGATTTGACCAGGAAAAACGGGTTTACCTCTCGTTTTTGCTACACCTTTTGCTCTGTATCGCCAAGAAGAACGTGTTCAAGGCTTCTGCAGGGTGTGTTTCAACTGAACATGAAAAGGAAAAGGAGGTCGTTATACAATACACGGATTGGTTCGCAAAAAAAAAAAGGTACCAACCCACTGTCTTATAAGAAATAACTATCCCAACCAGTTGATGCCTAGAAATTAGTTCAATACTTTAATATCTACCCCGAGATGACTCAGAGCCGCCAGATCTTGCTGTAATTTCTCTTCGTCTAGTCGTAAGAGTGTCTGTCAGCTGCGTGGGTGTTCAAGTCCAGTAGTTGACTCACACTCCTTCATAGATCACCCGATAACACAACTGGCCAAACTCAACAAAAAAAAAAAGTCACTCAAACGTGAAACGAGTGTCTAAACAAATGAACCAATTGCCAAGCTGCTGGGTTTTTGAATAAGAGGGGCGGCTGCTCTTGAGTGATTTGATGAGAGTTTTTTCGGAGTGAGCAAACATATAATGGGAACAGTTGGCGGTTCAAACAGAGAGAAAATGTCAAATGAGTGAAGTTGAGGAACTGTTAACATATTATAAAATATATCAGCGGACAAATTTTGACATATTTGGCCCTGTGAGAAATACGAACATTCCAGATTTAATCCAAAAACGAGAAGGCAAAGCTAACTTCGACTGTGCCGAAGTTTTGATACACTTGAAAAACTTTACTCCAACTGATTTAACTGGAAAAATATATATAGGCTATAGATATCAGATATTTAAAATTTTTTAAATCATTGATAATAAAAATTTGACACCATAAAAAAAAACTTTTCTTAGTAAAACACATTTTTCCGACCGATCGGTCCTATGGCAGCTATATGCTATAGTCATCCGATTTTGATAAATTTTTTAAAAATTTGTAAAAGCATATAAAACTAATATATACCAAGATTGGAGACGATACGATGGAAAACAAAAAAGTTTTTCTCACTAGAACTTGTTTTTGACCGACCGCTATATGCTATAGTGATCCGATTTTGATACATTTTTCCAGAATTATGTGAAATCATATAAAACTATCATATACCAAGATTAGTGACGCTACGATGAAAAACAAAAAAGTTTTTCTCACTAAAACTTATTTTCCGACCGATCGTTCCTATGGCAGCTATATGATATAGTGATCCGATTTTGATACATTTTTTCAGAATTATGTAGAAGCATATAAAACTAACATATACCAAGATTGGGGACGCTACGATAAAAAACAAAAAAGTTTTTCTCACTAGAAGTAGTTTTTTGACCGACAGTTTATATGGCAGCTATATGCTAAAGTCATCCGATTTTGATCAATTTTTTCAGAATTGTGTGGAAACATATAAAACAAATATATACTACGAATGGAGACACTACGATGGAAATCAAAAAAGTTTTTCTCACAAAGACTTATTTTTCGACCGATCGTTCCTATGGCAGCTATATGCTATAGTGATCCGATTTTGATACATTTTTCCAGAATTATGTAGAAGCATATAAAACTAACATATACCAAGATTAGTGACGCTACGATGGAAAACAAAAAAGTTTTCCTAACTAGAACTAGTTCTTAGACCGATCGTTCCTATGGCAGCTATAAAAGAAGACTCTGTGCAAAATTTCAGTTCGATAGCTTTAAAACTGAGAGACTAGTTCGCGTAGAAACAGACAGACGGACAGACGGACGGAAGGACAAGCGGAAATGAACTCAGCTCGTCGTCCTGATCAAGAATATATATAGTTTATGGGGTCAGAAATGAATATTTCTATGCGTTACAAACTTCTGGGCAAAATTAATATACACTTTTCAAGTGTATAATGTACATTGTTTGGTCGAGTGACCTTTTTATACTTTTAAAATATTTTTAAATCGGATAAAATCCCACTTCATATGGCAAAGCCACACACAAAATTGCAAGTTTATAGCCTAACTATATGAACTAGTTTTTTTTATACAGATTCAATCTGTTTAGGAATCGGTTTTGATTCGGAAAAATATCTAACTTTATATATAACTTCTATACTACAAACTTCTAGTTGAAGTACTGATCCTGAACCACTCTGATCCACTTTTGAACCGGTTCAATCTGGTTCGGAACCAGTCTTGGAACAATAAAATTTCTTTCTCCATTTTATCAACCTACACAACAAATTTCAAGTTCCTAACTTAAATAAATTATGAGTAATGGCTCCGAACCACTTTTGAACCACTTTTTTAAACTAATTCCAAACCGGTTTTTATCCGGGGAAAAATAAATAACTTTATTTTATCAACCCAAACCCCAAATTGTAAGTTTATAGCTTAAATAATTTCCCAGATATGGCTCTAAGCCATTTTTGAACCAGTTCCTTTTGGTTCGGAACCGGTATAGAAGCAGTTGTTTTATCCATATTATTAAATCAAGAAATAATTTCATTGGCGAAATACTCTAAATAAATAAACCTACATACCGAATTTCAAGTTCCTAACTTTAATAGTGTCTGAGTTATGGCTATGAACCAACTTTTGAAACACTTTTTCAAAATAGTTCTGAACCGGTTTTTATTGTATCAACTAAGATACCAAATATTAAGTTCGTAGCTTAAATAATTTCAGAGATATGGCTCTTAGAGATATAGTCTTAGTCTTTGAAGCAGCGTTTAAATTGGTTCGAACCAATCTTGAATATCAAGATTTTTGAAAATGCTTGAAAAACGGTAGTCATCTTTTATCAATATCGAAAGTAACGGTTATAGTATATGTTGAAAATTCAATGGAATTTTTTTTTCCAAAATATACAATTTAATTTTCCTAGACCAGGCTAATCATTTTAAATCAGTTTTAAATTTGGATTTACTTGTAGAAAAAAAAATTGTTGCATTGAAAATACTTAAAATAAAATTCCACTATTAATACAACGATACTTTCGATACTTACAAAACAATAATTTCTGCAAGCCGAAACAAAACCCACAAAAGATAACGTTTCGAATCAGACTATATACAGTTGGGAAAAAATAATAGCACCACTATGAAAAAAAAACAATAATTAGTTTGCTATTTTTTCAAGTCTCAATATTTTTATATTGCTTTATATATTTCCCGGAAAGAATGGAACTGCTTTTGAAATGGTTATCGATATTTTGGTTTGTTTTTATTGGTAAAGGGGCCACTTTCGCTTTCTTTATAGAAACCGCAATATTTTGAAGAATTACTTCGATGACTTTGACTTCGTTATTTGTCTTTGATTTTATTATTTTGATCATCAAGACTAATGAAAATCAATTGCAAGGGCCAGGTAAAAAACCGGAGAAAAAACAGTAAGAGCTTTTTTCAATTTGGTTTTTAGTTTTGTGTTATTTATTAATCAAATAAAAAAAAATATATGAAATTTGAGGGCTGTTAACAAGTTTTTAGTTATCCATAAAAAGGTGTGGAGGTGGTAGCCATGATTTCGGGACTCCAGGTTTCGGAAATAACGAGCGCGAATTATCTTCAACTATGAAAACTAAAAAAGCAAAAAATAAAATTTTTAAAGGCAAAGACCCTTAAAAGAGGGTTTTAACTTCGACTGTGCCGAAGTTTTCATACACTTGAAAAACTTTACTCCAACTGATTTAACTGGAAAATATATATAGGATATAGATATCGGATATTTAAAATTTTTAAATCATTGATAATAAAAAATTTGATACCATAAAAAAAAAACTTTTCTTAGTAAAACACATTTTCCGACCGATCGGTCCTATGGCAGCTATATGCTATAGTCATCCGATTTTGATAAATTTTTTCGAAATTATGTGAAAACATATAAAACTAATATTTACCAAGATTGGGGACGCTACGATAAAAAACAAAAATGTTTTTCTCACTAGAACGTTGTTTTTTTGACCGACCGTTTTATGGCAGCTATATGCTATAGTCATCCGATTTTGATAATTTTTTTCCTGTATTATGTGGAAAGCATATAAAACTAACATATACCACGATTAGTGACCCTACGATGGAAAACAAAAAAGTTTTTCTCACTAAAACTTATTTTTCGACCGATCGTTCCTATGGCAGCTATATGAATATAGTCATCCGATTTTGATCAATTTTTCCAAAAATTATGTAGAAGCATATAAAACTAACATATACCAAGATTAGGGACGCTACGATGGAAAACAAAAAGTTTTCCGAACTAGAACTAGTTCTCAGACCGATCGTTCCTATGGCAGCTATATGAAATAGTCATCCGATCCGGCCGGTTCCGACATATTAGTTGCGTGCAGAAAAAGAAGACTGTGCAAAATTTCAGCTCGATAGCTTTAAAACTGAGAGACTAGTTCGCTTAGAAACAGACAGACGGACAGACGGACAGACGGACGGACGGACAGACGGACAGACGACGGACGGACAAACGGAAATGAACTCAGCTCGTCGTCCTGATCAAGAATATATATAGTTTATGTGGTCGGAAATGAATATTTCTATGCGTTACAAACTTCTATTAATATACACTTTTCAAGCGTATCCATAAAAAAGGTGTAGAGGTGGTAGCCAAGATTCCGGGACTCCAGTATATCGGATAAATGAAGTTATGATCAGAATTAATGTTATTCTGGGCCCCAAACCTCAATCATATTTTTTTTTATATTTTTTTGAAAAATTGACGGCCATTTAAAATATATATTCGATTTTTAAAGGTTTTTTGGGAAAAAAATTGAAAAAATGTTTTTCCACTCGATTGAGGCACGGGCCAGAATTACATCAATTCTGCGTCGATTGCAACATGGCTGATCAAAATCGGTTCAGTAGAACTGGCCCAATCATGGCTACCAGGTCAAAAAACGTCGTTTCGAGAAAAACGCGTTTAAAGCTTTGAGCAACGTAAAATATACTCAACATAGCAAGAACATTGCTCCGCTAGAATGGAATATCTGCTAAACTATTTCGAATATTTGAAAATGTCAGGAAATCCAACAAGCTTACACATATTAACCCAGGTTAAGATCTTGCGAAGCTACTGTCGATTTCAAATCGGAAATGTTATTTTTCCGTTTGCTTTTTGGACTGCGAAACTGGAAATACTTAGAAAATCTCGAGTGAAAATCTTATTGTACGGATTTTAAGAAAACCGACAGGAAATATTGCGGAGTTACAGACAATCCAAATACAGAAAAGAGTATTTTGCATGCGTTCTTAGGCTTTCCATAGCTTTGGATTTCCTGATAAATCAATCATATAAAAATGTAGAATTTCATACTTGAATTAGGTATTTTCTGTTGCCAAATGTGGGCCACACTTTTCCAATTTAACAATGTTTTCCAGAGATTTTCTTCCATCAATATACGGTCACACTGTAAGTTTTTCACATTTGCAGCTACATACCCAAATACATTTATTCATCCGCCCCCCACACTACAAACGATTTCAATTACAGCCAATTAAGCGAAAAGGACCAAGAAAAACTGCAAACTTTGGAAACTGCAACAATGCCAAAGTCAAAAAAGGATACTCCACCCACCCCAACCCAACCCAACCAAAACTGCAGACAGACACATTGAATCTTCTACTTGTACTTTTAGTTCACCCATCCTCACACACACACACACACATGCCAGTTGGCCAAAGGCGTTTTGCACCTTAGCAGCAGCAGCAGCAGCAGCAGCAAATGGCGAAGGAAAAGTTTTATCCACTTGGCGTGTAAACCTCGCCCCCTCCTCCTACTCATGGTATTCCCATTTTAATGCGCCAAATGTTAAAACAAACAAACAAATAAATTAGTGTTCAATCAGCGTAATTTCTTCAACTGAGCGCACTCTTCAGTTCGAGTGGGGGGCAAGACAAAGGGTCCTGTGTGATATGCGACTGTAACTTGGGTTTCAATTGCAGTCGAGAAAGGAAACTGGGATGGATGATGACTATCCAAAGTTTGCAGCAACCCAATCCAGCAAGCGGCAGTTAGTTGTAAGTAATTAAGGCAATGCAAAAGAAACAAGAGGAAGGAGCGTAAAGAAAGCAAAAAGAAGCCAAATTTTTGGTAATTTGCTTAATTTGAATTCAAAGTTGGAAGGTGGAATTTTATTGTTCGAAATTTATTAAAAAATTAAAAGCTCTAAAAGAAACTACTATCAATTGAATCACTTAAGCCTTTGGTCACACTAAACACTGATATCAATTGACACATTCTTTACTTCACTTTAAAGTTAGTTTAAGGGGGTATTCTACCTTTGACGAGTGTTTTATGAGTGTTTTTTACAAAAATTCTGGAGGGAAAACCATAAGAGTTTTTTCAATTTGGTTTTTTGTTTTGTGTTATTAATTAATTAAATAGTAAAATAAAAAAAAAATGTTGGAATTCGAGGGCTGTTCAAAAAGTTATCGGCCTGCCAAATAAGGCCTCAAAAAAAAAAGGTGTATAGGTGGTGGCCATGATTCCGGGACTCCTTGTTATCGAAATTGAAAACGGTAAATGAGGTTATGATCAGAATTGATGTAATTCTGGCGCGTACCTCAATCATAAAAAAAAAAATTTTATTCTAAAATTTACAAACATTTAAAAAAAAATTCGATTTTCGACGTTTTTTTTTTGTTGTTTAGTGTAAAAAAAAATAGTAAAAAATTTTTTATCTTCATGATTGAGGTACGGGCCAGAATTACATCAATTCTGCGTCGATTGCAACATGGCTGATCAAAATCGGTTCAGTAGAACTGGCCCAATCATGGCTACCAGGTCAAAAAACGTGGTTTAGACAAAAACGCGGTTAAAGTTTTCAGCAACGTTGAAAATACTCACATTGGCAAGAACATTGCTCCACAAAAACGGATATATCTGCTCAACTATTTCGAATAATTGAAAATGGTTTAAAGGGGATGAAAGGGGAATGTTCAAGCTGTAATAATAAGGCAAAACAAAAAAATAGAAAAAAAATATTTTCAAAGGTAGAAGACCCCCTTAAGCCAACTATTTTAAGCAATTTGTCAGCTACAAGCCAAATCCAAAACATAAATAAAGCACAAAAGTGTCAGGCTAACAAAACAAACAAACAAACAAACAATCAACCCACACCTGTCAGCCTACCCCTATCCACCCACCTACCCCACCTAAATGGTCCAAAGAGTTGCCTGCTCTCTGTTGCTTTTAAGCTGCCAAATCCGACAATTAAATTATTGCATGACAAAACATGCACCGCAAAATATTCAAAACGCGCCAAAAACAGGATGTAAACAACAACAGGAAAACCTCAAAACACACACACACACACACAAAACAAAGAGTACAAACTACACTAACATAAACATGGCATAAAAAAAAGAAAAACAAAAAAAATCCCGAAACAAATTCATCTTCTGTCGAAAAAAAAAACGAAAGGCGACATATTCCTGTGCCCCGCCCCCCCCTCTGCCCCCACTTCTAGGCCAGACATGCATATAGCTTAGGGCAATAATTTGAAATTCGATTACCATAACCAAGTACTCGGAAAACACAAACACAGGAGAGCACAGGACGAAAGAAAAACAACAAAAAAAAAAAACACAACTCCCCTGCCAGAGGCGAAAAACTGCAAATGGCGAAAACGTTCGTTAAAAGGTCGTCGCCAAAAAAAAAAAAAAAGAAGAAAAAATGGCCCAAAAGCCAAAAACGTGAATATATCAGAATTTTGAACAAACAAGGCGCAGCCACAAAAAAAAAAGAAGGAGCAAATGATATATGTGTGTGTGTTTGTGCAAACTCTATGGTCACACATGGAGTTTGCTTTTCTGGGCGGCCTCAAGTTGAAGTCAAAAAGCCAACAGCACTTCAAAGCTCAAAGCAAAATAGAAGCCCCGCTTCAGCCCGTTTAATAATTTGCAAAATGGATTTGCTGGCAAATAAAAAAAATTAATATCAGTGTTTAGTGTGACCAAAGGCTTAAGTGATTCAATTGACAGTAGTTTTTTTTAGAGCTTCCAATCCAAACAATAAAAATCCTTTCTTACAACTTTGAATTCAACTCCCGCTAGCGGCTTCACCCCCGTTTAATAGATTTGGGCAAAGAAAAATTAAATCAGTGTTTAGTGTGACCAAAGGCTTAAGTGATTCAATTGACAGTAGCTTTTTTAGGCTTCCAGACAATAAAGATCCTTTCTGACAACTTCTGAATTCAACTCAAATTGACAGAAATAAAAAATTAATATCAGTGTTTAGTGTGACCAAAAGTCTTAAGTGATCCCAATTGACAAAATTTTTAGAGAGATGCTTTGCCACTAACTACATGGGGTCCCAGATCCGAGATCACAGATATCTGATCCCAGATATCTGATCCCAGATATCTGATCCCAGATATCTGATCACACATATATGTTCCTAGATACCTGATCCCAGATTCATCATCCCTGATCCGAGATCCATTTCATATCCCTGATCCCAGATCCCCCTGATTCTTGATCCCAGTTCTCTGACCTCTGATTCCAGATTCCAGGATCCGAGATCCCAAATATCTGATTCCAGATTCCTGATCTCAAATACCTGATCCGAGATCCCAGATCCCTCTCTCTTATCCCAGCTCCCTGATCTTAGATCCCAGATCCGAGATCCCAGATATCTGATCCCAGATACCTAATCCCAGATACCTGATCCCAGATCCCTCATCCCTGATCCGAGATTCATGCCAGATCCCAGTTCCCTGACCTCTGATTCCAGATCCCTCATCACAGATCCCAAATCACAGATCCCTGATCCCAGCTCTCTGATCCCAGATCTCATACGTGGGTTGCTATTTAAGTTTCTGGTCTAGGTCACTTCTAGCCATTTTAGGACCAATTGGCCTTTTCCCAAAAAAAGTTTGGACTTTTATCGATAAAAGCTCCATACAACTCTTTCAAGTGTGACCACATTTGATATCGATTAACGATTAATCAAAAACTTACCTCGGCAGAAAAATGGAATTAACTCGTGAACATTTTCGTGCAATCATTTTTCACAACTTTCGACGTGGATTATCACGACAAGAGTGCAACACGATGAACTTAAATCTTTGTATGGCGATGAAGCACCATCCTAAAGCACTGTGAAAAATTGGTTTAATGCATTCAAACGCGGGCGACGCTCGCTCGAAGACGAAGGTCGTGAAGATCGTCCAAAAACAGTCGTTGTGCCAGAAAACATTGATGCCGTGCGTGAACTAATAAAGCAAGATCGTTATGTGACATACCGTGAGATAGAGGCATTCTTGGGCCTTGCTTCCACCAGCATACATTCGCTATTTCATGAACACCTGGTCTTAAAAAAGGTTTGTTCTCGTTCAATCGCTCAAAAAAAGGCTCGTGTGGATTGGTGCAAAGAAAATTTTGAAAAAATATAATCGCGGTGTTTCAAAAGACGTTTATAAGATCGTCACAGGTGACGAATCATGGATCTATGCTTATGAGCCCGAAACAAAACAGCGATCGACCGTGTGGGTCTTCGAAAATGAGCCAAATCCAACGAAAGTCGTTCGTGGAAGAAGCACTTCGAAGCAAATGGTCGCCTGTTTCTTCGGTAAAACTGGTCATGTGGCGACTGTTCCGCTTGAGCAACGTAGGACGGTCAATTCTGAGTGGTAAACCACAATTTGTTTGCCTGAAGTCTTCGGAGAAATTCGAAAAACGAACAAGAGAAGACAGATCATTGTGCACCATGACAATGCGAGCTCTCACACATCAGCTCACACACCAGCGCCTTTTTGACCGCCCAAAACGTCGAATTGATGGGTCATCCGCACCCAATGACTTCTTTTTATTCCCGCACATCAAGGGAAAAATGTGTGGTCAACGATTTTCCTTGCCAGAAGATACTGTTGAAGGGTTCAAAAACCATGTTTTGGAGGTGTCTCAATCGGAGTGGAAAAAGTGCTTCGACAATTGGTTTTAGCGCATGCAAAAGTGTATAAATCTTGCTGGAGAATACTTTGAAAAACCATAAAACCATTTTTTATCATAAATATTCGCGTTTTCATTATTAGGGCAAAAATATATATAGCAATCTAAGTATGTGAAACAGGCAAAATAAATATTTTCGACCCTAAAAAGCAGCGTTGTCAACAAGAGTAAGAGAGTATTGGAAAAGCGGCTCTGACATACTTAATCGAACATTGGCCAGCGACTGAAAAAATGGTTGTTCTCAATGCTTGGGCTCGGCAAGCGTTCGGATTTTCTTTAAGATCGTTGTGAAGTAAACACAACCACATAACTTCCTAAATTTTATTGCAAATTATTGAAAAAATCGACGTCTACAAATTTGTACCTTCTGGTAATCTGGTTCCCTTCCTGCCACACATTATAATTAATAATCAAGCCGCAGCTTAAACATTTTAATTAAAATCAACATTAGTTTGTGTACTTCCCCTCTTTTTTTTCCTTCTTTTCCCCAGATATTTGTACAGAAGTATTGTCAACTGTATATTCCCGCTTTACGTTTTCTCTACTTCGATTTCTTTTAATTTAGCCGCAATGACCTGCATCGAAATGCTTTTGTATCCCATACCCATATCCTCTGCACGGTTTGCAGTTCGTTTCGTTGGCAACTTTTGCCAAGTTTCAGTTTCAGTTGCAATTACTTGGCGCACCTGAAGTGGATGACAACCAGGAGGATGGTTGGGGGTCAAAGGTTAGTTGCTTTGTTTGTTTGTATTTGTTGTTGTGAGCAACATTTTTTTTTCAACCGCTTTTCTGTTGACTTTGCGCTTTCTATTTACGCTTTGCTGTTGTTTGTTTGAATTCTGCAACTGCAATTATGTGAATTTTTACCGTGCACAGCATAAAACATTTGCTCCCCGTTTTTAAAGACACAAATATAAGTTGGCGGAACGAAGTTTTTGGCCAAGCTCAAAGTTAAATAGCGCACGGGAAAGTAAACCGAGCTTGAAAGTCAATAAGCGCGGAAAAGCGGGGGGGGGGGATGAGCAAGCAAGGGATGAGCGGAGTTCCGGCTAAATTCTAAAGAAAAATTTATTTTATTGCACTAGAAATGAAATTTAGGAAAATTTTGACGATCTGGCAACTCTATATGAAAAATTTGACAGCTCTAGACTGCTCTGAAACAAGCTAATCAGTAATTTGGTATTCAAATGTTAAGAAATGAAATAAAATTTAGGAAATTTTAACGATCTGGCAACTCCTTTTGAAAAATTTGTCATTTGGCTTAATAAAATATTAAGAAATGTAGAAGGCATATTTTAAACGATCTATAGCTCTTCCAAGAAACTCTTATACTATCATCAGCAAAATTTGCTTAAAAAAAGGCTAAAATATAGTAGAAACCCGATAAACGGAGCTTTTCTACTGATTTCAGAGCTCTTGATTTCGAAAACTTGAAGAATACTTCTTTAGAATAAAGAAAATTTTTTTATTGCCCAAGAAATGAAATTTAGGAAAATTTTGACGATCTGGCAACTCTATATGAAAAATTTGCCAGCTCTAGACTGCTCTGAAACAAGCTCAAACAGCAATTTGGGTTACTAAAATATTAAGAAATGAAATAAAATTTAGGAAACTTTCAACGATCTGGCAACTCTTTATGGAAAAATTCTTGTCATTTGGCTTAATAAAATATTAAGAAATGAAGAATGCACATTTTAAACGATTTATAGCTGATCCAAGAAACTCTTATCAGTAGAAAAAAGGCTAAAAGATAGTGAAAAGGCAATATTCTAACTTTTGAGAAACCCGATAAATGGAGCTTTTCTACTGATTTCAGAGCTCTTGATCTTTCGAAAACTTGAAAGAATACTTCTTTAGAATAATGAAATATTTTTTGTATTGGACTAGAAATAAAATTTAGGAAACTTAACGATCTGGCAACTCTATATGAACAAATTTGCAGCTCTAGACTGCTCTGAAACAATAGTAAACAGAACTAAATTTGGTAACTTCTTAACGATCTGAATTTTAGGAAAAAGTGCATCTAATAAAATATTAAGAAATGAAAAATGCTTTTAAACGATCTATAGCCGACCAAAAACTCCTTATCAGACTTTGCTAAAAAGGCTAAAAGATAGTTAAAAAGTCATTTTGGCTTAATAAAATATTAAGAATATTTAAGAAGAATATATTTTAAAGGGATCTATAGCTGATCCAAGAAACTCTTATCAGTAGACTTTGCCTAAAAAAAGGCTAAAAGATAGTTGAAAAGGCAATATTCCCGCACGACTTTTTGAGAAACCCGATAAATGGAGCTTTTCTACTGATTTCAGAGCTCTTGATCTTTCGAAAACTTGAAAGAATACTTTTTAGAATAATGAAATATTTTTTGTATTGGACTAGAAATAAAATTTAGGAAACTTGACGATCTGGCAACTCTATATGAAAAAATTTGCCAGCTCTAGACTGCTCTGAAACAAGCTAAACAGCAATTTGGCTTACTAAAATATGAAGAACTGAAATAAAATTTAGGAAACTTTTGACGATCTGGCAACTCTTTGTGGAAAAACTTGTCATTTGGCTTAATAATATATTAAGAAATGAAGAATGCATATTTTAAGCGATTTATAGTTGATCCAAGAAACTCTTATCAACAGACTTTGCCTAAAAAAGGCTAAAAGATCGTTTAAAAGGCAATATTCCCGCACGACTTTTTGAGAAACCCGATAAATGGAGCTTTTCTACTGATTTCAGAGCTCTTGATCTTTCGAAAACTTGAAAGAATACTTTTAGAATAAAGAAATATTTTTTGTATTGGACTAGAAATAAAATTTAGGAAACTTGACGATCTGGCAACTCTATATGAAAAAATTTGACAGCTCTAGACTGCTCTGAAACAAGCTAAACTGCAATTTGGCTTACTAAAATATGAAGAACTGAAATAAAATTTAGAAAACTTTTAACGATCTGGCAACTCTTTATGGTAAAAATCGTCATTTGGCTTAATAAAATATTAAGAAATGAAGAATGCATATTTTAAACGTTCTATAGCTGATCCAAGAAACTCTTATCCTATTATCAACAGACTTTGTTTAAAAAAAAAGGCTGAAAGATGGTTTAAAAGAAAATATTCCCGCACGACTTTTGGGAAACCCAATAAATGGAGCTTTTATACTTATTTCAGAGATCTTGATCGTTCGAAAACATGAAATTTCAGGTTCAGTACCATCCTAGAGTAGGGTTACTTCTTCGAAAAATTTCGGGCGAGAACTACCAATACAAAAACCAACCATTTATCAAGTTCTTTATTTTCTTGAAATATTTTTCAAACATTTAAACACGGATTGTTTCCCCCATCACTTGATAAAAAGAGTCAAAATTGTGTTCCTTAATTCGGACGACGTCCGTAGAAACGTGGACGGCGGGCAGGGCCACGCCGTATGGGACAACTTGGACGACCCGAGCATTCATGTACCGAGGTAACACTCTCAGGCCCATGGGTACATCCATTATGCGACAAATCTGGCCTTGCCTTTCCGTGACAATACAAATGGGTTGCTTGTCATTCAAAGACGAAGAGCCGCTTGGAACCGAAATAGCCCTCTCTAAGCTGGAAGTCTGCACGGTACTACGTTTTGGACGACGCTTTTTAGTCGAAGACTTCGGTTTGGTTTTATTGCTACGCTTGGACTTGGATTTCGAACGTTGAGCCGGCAGGCAAACATTGGAGTCCGAAATACTGCAGTGTTCAGTACTCAGACCAAATTGAGAATTCACGTATATAACCTCGGCATCACCATTACCTTCGGCTGGTGGCTGTTTTGAGGGCAAACGGCAAACGCGACGAATGATGCTAGGTTTGAGGGCATGACGTCGTAGATGTAGCTTTGGCTTTGTCTTCTTAACACCAAGCTGCTTCTTGGTGGGCACTGATTCGACCTGAGTTATAAGGGTTGAGTGTGATTTCTTAAAGAAGTTTATTGGCTTACCCGCTTGCGTTTGTTGGGCGGCATGTTGAAGGTTTTTTTGAGTGTACTAATTTAGTAAGGAATAAAATTGTCTAGCCACGTAAAATATACAAAATTTTTTTTTTTAGATGTATACCAAGTGATGAAAAGTAGAAACTGATTGAGAGACTAGAAAATTTTAGCTTATGGAACTGAACTTGAAGTCAAGGCCTATTTGGTTTCTTTTTCCTATAAATTTAAAAAAATGTTATTTAATAGATTTGGTTTTCTTCCAAACTAAAGGCGCAGTGTGACCATGAAAACAGCAGAAAATGCATGGTCACACTGCACATTTTGTATAGAGCAACTGTGCTTAGCTGATCCCCAAAGTAAATCAAATCAGTACTGATCCCACTATTGTTTTCCGAATATCGTTCTGCCCTTTTTAAGCAATTCGGTTGGAATTTAACCCTTTTTGATCTCATTTCCCCAGAATCAGTCTATTGTTTCTACTGTTCCTTGATCTCAGGTGGGCAATAATGGATCCAATTAACATCTACAATCAAAATTCCTCAAACAAATGCTTTCCTTTTTCGGTTTAAAGCCAGATATCTCAATTAGACTTCGTGGCGAACTTGTGAAATTTTTCTTCACCATACTTAAACAATGTGACCGTACTTTACGAAACTTAACCAGCAATCAGCTAATGGCTTACACTAAAAATCTAAGAAATTGGGGATAGCTTAATAAATAACAACTGGTCGCTTATCAACAACTACTAAAAATCTAAGTTTATTTAAAGAGTTGCGTTTTCTTACTTATCAGCAAACCTACGTTTTCTTGATATACAACAGAAGAGTTGATATAGCCAAGTCCGTCCGTTCATTGATCTAACTTCATCTAACCTCAGATCTCAGAGACTGTATTAGCTGTAAAAGCTAGACAATTTGGTGTCTATGGAGGGGGAGCAAAATAAATTTTGTTACTTCTCCTGCTTCTCCCCAAAATATTCCGCAATTTCGAAGGTAGACCCCCATATTTTGCCCAGAAGTTTGTAAGAAGAAATGTATAAAATATTCCGTCCGTCTGTCTGTCTCGTCTGTCCGTCTGTCTGTCTGTTTCTACGCGAACTAGTCCTCAGTTTTAAAGCTATCGAGCTGAAAATTTTGCACAGAGTCTTCTTTTACTGCACGCAACTAATATGTCGGAACCGGCTGGATCGGATGACTATATCATATAGCTGCCATAGAACGATCGGTCTAAGAACAAGTTCCAGTTAGAAAACTTTTGTTTTCCATCGTAGCGCTACTAATCTTGGTATATGTTAGTTTATTATATGCTTCCACATACTCTGGAAAATGTATCAAAATCGGATCACTATAGCATATAGCTGCCATAGCAACGATCGGTCGAAAAATAAGTCGTTGTGAGAAAACTTTTGATTTTCATCGTAGCGTTCCAATCGTAGTATATATTTGTTTTATATGTTTCACACAATTCTGAAAAATTTATCAAAATCGGATGACTATAGCTTATAGTTGCCATATATAAACGGTCGGTCAAAAACCACTTCAGTGAAAAACTTTTTGGTTTATTATCGTAGCGTCCCCAATCTTGGTATATATTAGTTTTATATAAGCCACATAATTTTAAAAAATTATCAAAATCGGATGACTATAGCATATAGTTGCCATAGGACTGATCGGTTTGGAAAATGAGTTTTACTAAGAAAAGTTTTTTTATGGTATCAAATATTTTATTATCAATGATTTCCATAATTTTAAATATCTGATATCTATATCCCATATATTTTACCGGTTTTATATCAGTTGAAGTAAAGTTTTTCATGTATTGAAACTTTTCGGCACAGTCGAAGTTAGCTTTTGCCTTCCTCGTTTCAGACCAAACTAAGAATCACTAATATCTCTAAAAAGTTCACATGGAAAAGATTGTATGAGGAAATATTTTTTTTTCATTCGATCGATTTCAAATTTTATGTATTTTCCCAATTTTTGAAAATTCGACCAAAAGGATTAATAAGTCTCAGTACTTGTAACATTAGCATTAGAAATCACTGAATAAATACAAATACATTATAAAGAAAATTGACGATATTTTTTATGGAATAATACTTTTTCTGAAAAAAAATGTCTTAATACGAAATAATTAGACAAGTGCTACCGATTTTAAAATCGTCTAATATTTGGGAGAAAGGTTTTTAAAATCGCAAAATGTTTGCGAAATTGTTATTTTTCAACTCCAAAATATCTGTTTCCAAACGTTTTTTTGCTAAAATTTGATTATAATATTTCATAATATTTTATGATTTCCGCAAAAACAGGATTAAACATTTTCGCAAAATTTTGAGTTTTTAAAAAATTCCAAAAATTTTATGTTTTTCAAAACATTTTTTGCGCAAATATTTTATTTTTCAAAATATTTCCTCAAAATTTTTTATGTTTTTCAAAAACATTTCACAAATATTTTATGTTCTTCAATTATGAATTCCGCAAAAATTGCAGATTTCAAAACATTTTCGGTAAAGATTTTGAGTTTTTAAAAATGTACTTAAAAATTTTTGCGTTTTTCAAAAACATTTTCGTTGCAAATATTTTAAAATATTTCTTCAAAAATTTTTAGTTTTTCAAAATATTAAATATTAATTCACAAATATTTTATGTTCTTCAATTATGATTTCCGCAAAATTGTGATTTCAAAACATTTTTTGCAAACGTTTTGTGTTTTTCAAAAATTTCCTCAAAATTTATGTTTTTCAAAAACATTTTCGCAAAAGTTTTGTGTGTTTTTCAAAAAATTATCTCAAAAATTTTTGCGTTTTTCAGGACATTTCCGCAAATATTTTGTGCTCTTCCAAATATTTCTCAACATTTTTTTGCGTTTTTCAAAAACATTTCCGCAAGTATTTTGCGGTTTCCAAAAATACTTTCACAAAATTGAGCGTTTTTCAAAAGCGCTTTCTCAAAAAGTGTAGCGGTTTTAAAAAATACTTTATTTTTTCATTGTTTAGACTTGGTAACGAAAAAAAAAAGAAAACAAGAATTTCATAGTCCGAAATAAGTAAAAAATTTAAATTTTGATCCGGGTATGGATTAATTTTTTTTATTTTCTAATTTTAATCATCAGAAGTTAAAAATGAAAATTCTTAATCTCAATATGAAATTTTTCTATATTTATAAATGGATCAAGAATTTTGATGAGAATTGGGGCATAAATGGAAGTTCTTGATCCAAGGCATACTTGGATCTTGCATATTATGTATGCCGAACTTACTGATTCAAAAGTTTTAAAAATTCTTGTTACATCCCTCGCCTATAGCCCTAGGATGCGTTCAGACTGAGACATGATAATCTAGTGGGCCCTTATGTTGTAATGTTTTCATTGTGAATAGCTTGTCATTTGGCATTGAAAATAAGGCAACATTAAGGCCTTCTAGATTATCATGTCTCATGCGTCGAACTGTGTGAACCCAGTCTTTACTTTTAAGTAAGAAATTTTTCCACCTCACTGTAAACCACACAAATAGCGCTTGTAAATAAACATGTTGAGACCGTTCAAGTCCAAATTTATTTTGGTTTTACCAGATTTAAACTCTTGACATAAGTGTGACCAGTTTTCGACATTTAAATATTACCCCACTTAATTGTTTTAGTTTTTATAGCCCAATTGACATCTTAAATATCAGAAAGAGTGTTCAGGATTTCACTTTCCCAGTTCTTGCTTAAAACTACTCACGTAACCCTCTCCTTCCCTCTCTCTTTCCTTTTGGTCACGTAGTTTTTTGTTTTTTTATGTTTCCTTTGAGTTTTTAGTTACAAGATTTTCGGCTAGCTAAGCAATCATCAAAATAAAAACCTATCGTTATTTGGACAGTTACTGAGCTGAGTTTCAATTTTCACTTAAAACCAAACCAGAAAGAAAAAACCATTCCCCTACCGCGCGCCTTCTGTTGTTGTTGTTGTTGGGCTGTTGAGTTTGTAATCAGACAGTAGACGCGTTGCCTTTCTGGCTTACGTGATTTGACCAACTACAGCAACAACAACAACAGCGAGAAATAGTAGTCACCCGGAAAAAATTGGCAAAAGGGGTAGCAGCCCATATGATGAACCCAAAGAGTGTGGCGAAACAGAAAAAAATAAAGGGAATAGAAAAAGTTTTTGTAGCTCACGTGACATTTGTTTTGGGAATGCTTCCTTTCATTGTTGTCGACAAATCAGCGAAACGTACCCAAAAAAGAAAGAAAGAAATGTGGGATTAATAACAGACTACGCCATTTAATTTAAAGCGCTTTCGTTCCACCATTTGCCATGCTTTCATATAAGGCTAAGTATATGAAAAAAACAATGATACTTTACTTTAGTAACTGAAGAGAATATGAGCAAACTCTACACTTTACTGTGTTAATTCTATGGCTGTGCGTAGCTATGGAGGCGCGGAAGTCAATTGTCCCAGTAATCAGGTCTATGTACTCGCGTGCCTTGAGATGTGTGAACAAAGGTCAAAGATCACCCAAAGTATGTGGGTAGAGGTTTTCGTTGGGATGAACGTGGATCGCGTTGCTATCGCACTGCTTACAGGGGTTAAAATGTTTGAATAAAGCACTGAGTAGTTGTCAGTAAACAAGCAGTAGTTGTACTCTTAGTTCCCTTACTACTAAAACAAGGCAGCAGTAGCTCAGCAGCATTTGTATTGGTAAATTGATTT